>CAJPEV010001026.1:71152-81354 GCA_905338385.1 Darwinula stevensoni
CCTCCAAAAACTGGAGCATGCTTTTGCCGATAGAAAATTTCTACGAGGAATGAGAACGAAAAAACAGAATCCGAAAACAGAAAAATTCTCAGTTATGGCGTCATGGCGTCTCGGGAACGACAGTTGCATACGAGTATTTATTTTTTTCCATATAGCGCTGTATGTCTCAAGGAGAATGGTGAAAATTTGACGTTTCTGCGACTGAGGGTTGGGGAGATGGAGACTTTCAAAGAGAAGCATGCAAATTTTGACCTTTGACCACAGATCATAGCCCTGGGGGGTGACCTGAGAGAGCCAGCAATCGGCTCCAAGGCCCTTTCTTGAGGTCCCTTACAACAATTATAGAGCAGAATTTTGATCCAGGGGTGTCGATTTTTATGTTCCCGTAGTACCTTAACTGTGTGTTGCATACTAATAAATTACTGGAGAGACAGACTTCAAATATTTATTTGTTTGCATAGCAGCTGGGAACATAATTATTTTAGTCCGACAAATTCATTTTACAGTCATATTCTGCACAGATATATGCATAAATGATTTTTGGAACTGTATAAAAAGGCATTGCAATGCCCAAGCAGAATATAGCATTGAATCAACGTAGGTTCAACCTCTGGATGTTAAACTAACAGGATGTTATACGAGGCTTGTCTCAGAACTAATGAGAATGAAATTCCTATGTTCAAGTTGACAGCACTGCACCATTATGACAGCTACCAGCGTGTAGGTGGAAGGGATAGCTAAACAACGGGACCTTCCTCAGTCTGCTCGGTTGAGTGAAAGTGGTAGTGCAGCTGTGTTTTCAAGGCCGTTTTGAAACCCCTCGTCACGCCAGAAATGGAGCGAACCATCGAGCAACGGTATGCAATCAAATTTTGCGCCAAACTCGACAAAACCCCTTCAGAAACACTTGAAATGTTAAGAAGAGCCTATGGAGATGCTACTCTATCCTCAGCCCTGGTGTTTAGGTGTTTAGTTAAGGTGGCTTTCAAGGAAGGCCGAGAAAACGTCGAAGATGACCATCGATCGGGAAGGTCGTCCACATCGACAACTGACGAAAGTGTGTCGAAGGTGCGTTCTGCGTTGGCAATGGACAGACGGTTAACAGTCAGAATAATTGCAGACGAGGTTGGGATGAGTAAGGATACTGTTCATCGGATTTTGACTGAGGTGTTGGTAATGAGGAAAATTTTTGCGAAGATTGTTCCCAAGAACTTGTCCGCTGAACAGAAGGAGAATCGCCTGTTCATTAGCCAGGAAATGTTGGATCGGTTGAACCGCGAATCAAACTTCATGGACAGAGTAGTAACAGGAGACGAACCGTGGGTGTTTGAGTACGATCCCGAAACAAAAAGGCAAAGCGAAGAGTGGCACACAAAATCTTCACCTCGACCGAAGAAAGCTCGCATGAGCAAATCAAAAATCAAGACCATGATCATTGTCTTTTTTGATCATTGTGGAATCGTCCACAAGGAATTCATACCGCCTGGTCAGACAGTTAACCAAACATTTGACCGGCTGAGGAAAAGGGTTGTGCGCGTCAGACCTGACATCGCTGCCAATTGGATCTTGCATCAAGACAACGCGCTTTCCATTATAGAATTTTTGACCGAGAAAAAAATCCCAGTGCTCCCACATCCACCCTATAGCCCAGATTTGGCCCCGTGTGACTTTTTCCTCTTCCCCAATTAATTTAGGTTCAACTTTCCAGTAGTAGTGCTCAGTCATCTCTTGTAGTAAGAAGCCACGACGCGTGCCCTGAACACCCTAACAGAAGAAGACTTCCAGGAATGTTACCAGCAATGGCAGAACCGTTGGAACCAGTGTGTGCATTCCCAAGGAGCCTACTTTGAGGGTGATCGCTTTTAATGCTTTGTAATTTCAATTTAAAAATTAAAAAAAATCATTCTCATTACTTCTGAGACAAGCCTCGTATGTTGCAGAGTCAACAGCTGGACCGTGGTGCTGCGCCCTTCACGGATGCCGCACTGTTCCTGTAAGATTGTTCCACCTGCAACTTCCCAAGCTCTTTTTTCCAGCACCTTGAAATAGATCTCACCAGGTATGTTTTGGAGCAATCCCCAGTAGTTCATGTACTCCCACAAGTCCGCTTTTTAAAAGAGAGGAACGACACCACAGGTTTGTCAATCCCTAGGTGCTCTCCCCGATTTCCAAGCAGTCTGACCCAACTTTATACAGCCATGAGCACCCATTCGTTCCCATTGCTTTCAGAGTCTCTGCCCAGATTTCATCCACCCCAGATAACATCCCATTCTTCAGGCTGACGACGGCCTGCAGAACTTTCTCCTTGTGAGACCACTCTCGGAAGTTCCTTTGTGGTCCGAGTGTCCACGTTACGAGGATGGGCCTCAGGGATACGGAAGGCTGTAGTATCTCAGGTCCAACCATTTTACTGGGGCTTCATTTGAGGGTAACAAAAACGAACAAAAAACCAGCAAGATGAGTTCGACTCGGGTATTGCCGGCTAAGTCGTCGTCCAGCATAATCAGGAATAAGATAGTCACTGTGCTATCAGCGTGACTATTGAAAAGTTGACTACTGGGCTGGGCGATCCTAGGCTTCTGGGAACGTCGGACCTCGCCATTCAGGCCCATCTACCGTCCAAAGCGCATTCTCGGGAAGATGCCCCAAGAGCAGACGTGGAACGGAAAAAAAATTGAGGCATTTATTACGGGGTGACTCACGTACATCATCTGGACTCTGTACTATCAAATATCTGCTGATGTTACATTTTGAGTCTAGGAAAGGCTATAATCTGAAAAGTTAATTCATTATCGAAGCACACATCTTTCCCAGGACTGAATGCATTTTGGAACGGTGTTAGTGAACAAGAGATAACAGACAAAGAGACGCTGAAACGCAATACTTATAAACGCGAAGATTCCTTGCATAGTCTTCATTTTTTTCCTCCACGGCCTTCAACAAGCCTTCTACTAAACTCCAATACTTACCTTTGAGGCACTTCAAGAACGCTGGAAAAGCTTTCTCCCCTCCACGGGGAATCTTTTTGATGAGAAATAACGTTAGGCTTCCCTCCTTCTCCTCGTTTTGCTTTATATAGTGCTTGTACACATCATCCTTGAGTAGTTTTCTCTTTTCAAGCATGAGACGATAATTTCGTGGCCAGTATGTTGCTGAAAGTTTTATTGGTATTGGGTCAGAGCGGCTGATATTTCATCCCATCAAGAGCCATCACGTCTGATCATATTGCTCTCAGTCCTCGACCTCCTGGAATCAAATAAGAAACAGTGATGATTGAAAAAATAATGGCAGTCAATTTCTTTATCGTGACTGCAAAGTGTGACAATGTTACCCCATGTGGTAATATCGCTGTTATATATTCCCGCTTTGTCACCGGACTTATTGAGTTATTCCGAGACTTCTTTTCATCATGAATAAGGGTCAAAAACTTCAGTTTATGCTAATGTCAGAAAAGAGCTATTAAGAATAGGTCAGCAAAATGCTGGCAGTTAACGTGCAAAGTGATTCATAAAGTTTTTAGCAGGCGTGCGGTGCGCATTAGCGGAGTGAAGGAGCAGGTACCAAGGGATTATTGAAGCAGCTCTTCTGAATACTTCGGCACGCCCTGCCAAGACCCTCCAACACCTCTACCATACACTTCGTGGTCGCCCTTCGTCTTCTCCAACCTATGCTTGCCTTTGAACGTTAGCTTCCTCAAAGGAATTAAAGTTCGTTTGGCTTCATGCCTTAGACCGGGTGTAAAATAGGTCGACAGTGATGATGCAAGGGCGAAGTAACGTTATTACCTTCATAGTCCACAAATTCACAGCAAGGGCAGACCTGGAACTTGAGGCCCACATGAGAAATTGGGGATAGGGAAATGGGATGGTTACGACGCCGCCGACGTCGTCTTTTCTATCCAAGAGTAAGCGCTCCTGTGCCATAGGGGTGGGATCCCGTCGTTTTCACATTCTGGAGTCATCATCTTTGTGAGGAATAAGAGCCCAATATTGCGATTGATAAAAGGTTTGGCATCCAGATAAATACATGGGCGGATATCTCTTACGGGCAAGGAAGTTATCCTTCCTCCAGAGATGAAATGGGACAGTAAGTGTAATACGCGGGACATTTTACACGTCCCTGCGGAAAAGTCCGATACGGACAAAGTAGAGAGCGGGAGGTGTGCGTAGAATGCCTCTCTCCCGTTGCTATGTTAGGGGTGGCATGGAGTGATGCGACTAAACCACGAGGGTTCCGTGGTGTAGTGATAGTACACTTGATCTTATCCAAATAACCTAAACCTAGAGGCCTTGGGTTCGTTTCGCGCCCCATCCGTCATTTTCATTTCCTCTTCTTTTGTCATCTAAGCAACCACACCCCCCTCCCTCCCCCAGGCTATTACATTCTCCAGAAAAGATCCAACAGCCGGAAAAAAGCGAGCCCGAGAGAGGGAGACGTACACCCGGTGGCAGGCAGAAGACTCTAGGGGAGTGCACACGCGATCGCGCTGAGCGCTAGTATGTGTCATGTGTGCGCGCATGCCACAAACTACCGACCACCATCACGGACAACAGTAGATCTTATTATATAGATATCACGATGAGTGTCATTTTGTTGGTTTGCGATGTATAATTTTGCATTGCAATATGAAATTAGTCCTGGTTAATTAAGGCTTAGCGTGCTGGCTCGAATCGCACACCCCAGAATTGCCGGATATCGTGCTAGAGTTATTTCAGATTCATTACAGCTTTCGTTTGGGTGCCTGGTCCCTCGGTTTTTAATGTAAGGTTCATTTTTGTGTTAGGGTGGCTGATCAAAACTGCGGTATATGGAAACATTGGTCACAAACATTCCTGAGTTACCAGGATGACGTCCAACGTGAAGTTGAATTTCGGAAGCATGCTCTCCATAGACCCCATCGAGATGGTAAGAGAATCTCCAGATAGGCATAGCGTTACACGTCCTCACTGAAATGATTTGCGGAAGTCATAATACGCCCAGAATCAGCCTGACGTTGCTCATTCTCAACGATGTCGCGTAAACCCAAACATTTATCCTTAAATCCTGATTGGAGAGCTAAGTCAGGGACTGAGGTTCTTTTGAAGGAAGAAGGTAGGCTTAGGCCTGACCCGAAGTCAGTTCGTGATTACCTTGTGGAAGGCTTCGAAGAAAGGGGAAATCCTTTGAATAATGGTTTTATGTTATTATACTTTATATAAAGTAAATTTACCGGTGTTTCATAAGGTTGTGGTCGATACACCCCGATGCTCAGTTGCTCTTCGTCCACGGTTGTCTGCAGGGATTGCCATCCACTCTTAGAAAATTCCGAGCGTTTGGGGAGTAAAAAGTGAGCACACCTTGGGCTTTTCGAATTTACTCTCTTATTACTCACCAAATACTCCCTCACCGCTCGCATTGAAGTGAACACCTTGAAGTTCTTCGCCAGGCCACTAGATGGAGGCAAGAGTCTCGCTTTTCGCACAGTACACAAAAGTTCCCTTCACTCTTTACTGGAATAGTCCCTCGCAGGACTGTTTAGTACCTTGCCATATGTCTCGCCTAGTCTCGTTATAGGAATCAATAAATACGGATAAATAGTCCCTCGCAGGACTGTTTAGTACCTTGCCATATGTCTCGCCTAGTCTCATTATAGGAATCAATAAACACGGATACTTCATCATTTGTTATCTACATATTCAAGACATATTCAGAGTCCAGGCCATTAACAAGCTCATATTCCAATTGAGATCCCTTTTGGGAGGCGTATGATTTTATCCGCATATGACATCTAGAATATACAGTGTCCGTGAACTTCATTCAATCATACCTCAGTTAGATGAGGTAATAAGGCACTGATATCCTGGACACTCCTCGGAACCTATAAGAGACGGTCCACCTTATGACGTGTGCTGTGATCAGTACAGTCACAGGTAGGTCCATGCCTGTACGAGAGCGAAAGCGCCACACAGTATTTATGAGAATTTTCGCATTTCCATGACATCCCTATCACTATTTGATGGGATCGTTCTTACTCACGGAGGAGAGCAATTTTACGCCTTGGTGATGGAGTAAATTCGCTCCTTTCCCAGAGTGAAAGGGGGGTGAAACTGGAGTTAGCTATTTTACTCTCTTTTTTGAGAAAAATCGCTCTCCTTTTTCTAGGAGTGTAGGGATCGCCAATATCACAGAATCCCTTTTGGGTCAAGAGGAAGCACACGTTCTAAAAGTGAGGGGAGCTGCTGAATATATATAAACTTATATACATTTGGGAGCTCAGGCATCCAACCCTAGCCAGAAACAAAAAGCATCGTAAACATGGTCAATCTTTGATATAGGATGTCCATATAGTTACGTTGTATGGGTTACTTTTTCTAATACTTAATCAGTTGCGCGTGTAGGCTGTCGGTCTGTACACCTCGGTATGATGGTGCATCTCACTTCCTTCCAATCTTGCTAAACAATAATTAACTGAGACGTCTCATATTTTACTCCCCAGAATATTTGAGAGCCATTTCTGAAGAATTCTATTAAGCGGTGTCTCAGTATTTTTGGACTTTCTTCTAGGAAAGATATCAGTGGAGTCCAGGGAAAATGCTCCAATATTAGTTATTCCAATTTAAAGTAACGTGAGAATAGACTAACTGCAAATTTGATCACACTTAGGGGCAGTTTTGACATCGACACGTACGAAATATTTTTGCCCTCAACAGCTTCATTTTAATATCCAGATGAGCGTCATGTAATACGCATTTAAAAAGTTGCAATCTTGTGGTGTCCTCGTCCTTCGTTACCTTTTACTTCATCTCCTAATTAAGTTGGAAATATGAGTATATTTCCTGAACCACATTAAATTGGGAAAGCGGCTTAGAAAATGTATGTATGTATGCATGTATATACTTCCTGATTTTGTAAGATTTTCTTAATACGCATTCCACAGAGTAAAACCTGTTCGGGCATCTCCTAAGTTTGCTTTGTTAATAAAACCCTGTTAATTGACGGATACACTAACGTGGAAAGAGGAACATTACTGCGCGTTCTGTTAATGGTCAAGCTACCAACAAAAAATGAATGTTCCGCTCAAATATCGATACAATGGGGAAAACTGTGCGTATAGATAGATACTTCATAGACGTCCTGCAAAGCAGGAGACTTTCTTCCGAAGCTCTTCCTCCTGATGCACAAGCAACATACAAGGTATGCAGTGCCCGTTAAAAATGTATTTCCTTGCCGGGCGGTGTTTCATTTATAGATACACCACAAACTTCTTGTGCGGAAAACTAGAAAGAGATTGCTTACATGTCAGCCTCAACAAGTTTACCACCAACGGTCATGCTTTTACTAAATCTGTTAGAGCTTTTGTGAAAGCCTTGTCTAACATATGACGTGAGACTCGATTGCAGCGCTAAATAATGCAAAGATAATAAATGGATCACCTTGCATAATACCTCGCATACTGGAAGGATTTTCGGCAGAACAATGTCAATTAAGAGAACTATTCGGAATTCTTAGTTTAGAGTGAAAAAAAAAGAATTTATAATTTCAGACTAATTATTTGTGATGAAACACCGATTATCGCCGTTTCTAGGCGAGGCTGTACATGTAAATGCACAGGCCTGGTTTTGAAAAATATATAGGGAAAGAAACGGGAGTAATAAATTCACAGGCATTACACGTCCAATGTGAATGTAAGACTACTGTCAACAGTGTTACAGGCATACTCCAATTAACCCACAACGAAATGATCCCAGAATGTAAAAAAAAGTGAATTTGCTCCGCTCTTGGCTCTTAGCGCGTTTTGCAATGGCAAAGCTCGTCGCTCATGTCCGTACCTGATGCTATTAATGACAGTAAATTCATAAAAGCAATTAAGAAAAGAAGTGCTTCGAAGGGGAGTGGGGAGAAAGCTTAAGAGGGAAAAGGATGTGCGCTGCCGTATCTCAAGTGGGGCTCAGGATTCCGGCCAATTTTTCCTTTCTCAGCCTCCACCGCTCACGATTTCATTTAGAAAGGTATAATAATGATGCATTCAAAAGTGGATCGTGTTGCCCTCGTTTTGATTTTTTGGTTCTTTGAACTTTATGTTCAGCGATGTGTCGAAATATAACGATAGACAAGTATAATACTGATTCATCGGTGAAGCAAGTTTCGAGTGACGAAGCATTACTGAGAAAGAGGGGTTTCTTTTAAATTGATGACCATGACCGAAATGAATCGATATGAAAAAGGTCGAAATTCGTAAAACCTGCAATCTCCTCAAGGCTGAATGAACTGTGAAACCGTGAAGTGAGTGTGCTCATCAACCTGCCAAAAGGAAATAAAAAATCATTTAACGTTTTAGAATAACGCAGAAATGCTTTATCGCCTTCAAGGATCCACGAAACCAGGATTGAAGAACAAAGCCTTCGTTTTCCCTCTGATCCACAGCTCAGCGCTCTGCTTCTTTCCGTTTGGTCCTTCGTGCATGGCCAGTCGATCGTGGACCTTCGTGGACATAAGTAATACCAATCCTTAATATTGTTTTTCGTGTTCCAATAGGATGAACTGAGAGGGAGCTCACCTTTCTTATCAAAACTTGCAAATCCATGCTGTGAGCAGATTCCGCAAAAACGTGGCAAATGGACTGGATGAACCATGTTCCCTCTTGCGAGTTCCTGTAGCTCACATAGTCTGTGATGAATCGAAAGAACCAAATTATACAAATTTCAAATCGTCCCTATTGAAGCCAGCTTTTAAGAAATAGCTATCCCTCAACAAATCCTACGTACTTGGAAGCTCAAGTCTAGCTATGAGGAAGAGACAATGCTTACAGGGAATGGTGGAATTGGCCACGAAAATATCATCAGCGTTAAATGCATCTTGGAACGCCCCTCCAAACCGATTTGCATCAGACTCGACAAAATTGCCGCTTTGCCCCCGTGCTTGTTGTTCTTCTACTCCCCTATAGAGAATTCGATGACAATGTCACCGTAATATTTTTTCCGCAGCTCAATGCAAGGATTGATTCGGAGTGTCGGGACCGGTACCGGCAAGCTTGAATGATAAAGAGCTTCGGTTTCCCTTGCAAGGCCCTGGCAGTGCTGAACCGTTGAATGATCCATTCGACCTCAAGCGCCCTCCCATCGGAGGAGTCGACGACATAAGGACAGGGCCGATAGGTGGATCCAGGCTGTTGTCCCAAGGGTCTCCATGAACCTTCAGGATCTTCACCAGGGCTCTGATATCCGTGGCTCATGATGACGACGACGCAACAGTCGCTCTGGCTGTGTTCCGGCGCCTGGGCAAATTCCTCCAGCTTTTGCTTCATCGCCTGCCAGAAAATCCTGAGAGCATGGGGGAAGGAAGTAGGGGAAAGAGAGTTTGGGAAAGGAATACATGTACTTGCCTCACTCTTTTTTGCTCATGAGGCTTCAGGCCAGCCTCCCTCTTTCTCTACGTATAGTGGCATTTGTCATGTTCGTTGTGCAGGAGCTCCATGAAAGAAGTCAAGATGGCTCATTCTCTCTTTAGACACATTTCTTGATCTCCTTCTATTGGCAAAAAATATCCTATTACAAAGATTTTCTCTGTCTTGGAGGTGGATGAACACGTCCTTAATATCATGTGTATTACTTTGCAGCATAAACTGCAAAACCTAAAGTATTTCTGCTATTGGTCAAACAATAATTTGATTGCACCATATATATTGAATCCATGAGAAGACTTTCTTGGAGGCAATCACCGAAAATGACAAATTCTGACATGTATACGATATTGCTCTTACAGATAGCACAAGGGTGTGCACGGGAAGAGAAGGTGAACTGCTACTTTTACCGTCGTTGTTTGATTTTTTCCCTCGCGAATGTAGAACTGAGGCAAAAAAAAAAGAAGAAAAAAATTTATGTTTCCAGGCGGCATTGTCAATGCAAAATGGCCTAACTCGAGTCGTTCATTTCATGCATTAATATCCAAGGTGAAATGGAAGAGAGTTGCAGTTGTGGATCACATCACTTTATGGACATTATTCTAACCGATGAATATTGGTCCGAAGATAAATTGAGCGTTTTGAAGTGCATCTGCCTTAATGACAAATTTCGGTCTTCCGGAATGGGGGAAAATGCCGCTGAGACTCTACAGTACTAAGTTGCGAATTTATTTTTTGGCTATGTTCGAATGATGCAAGTATATCGAATTTGATGCTGATTTATAGGGGTTCTGAATACATTAGAGGCAAGACATGTATGGTA
>CAJPEV010001027.1:0-81337 GCA_905338385.1 Darwinula stevensoni
GAAGGAGGACTGTCAAGCTCGTCACGCTTTCCCATCAGACTCCACAGCATTCATGCATCCATCCACATCATCCATGCATCCATCCACATCATCCATGCATCCATCCTCATCCTTCTCGCATCATCATTTACCGAGATGCACAGCAATCTTTGGAATCTCACCACCGAGATGCTACGACGCTCTGAGTCCAGTCGGTCGACAGACGCGCTCCGATGCACCCCGACCGAGTCGAGTCCGACCCTCGGTAGTCCGACATTCGGCAGTCCGACCTTTGGCAGTCCTCGTACCGACGACTGTCGAATCATCGATTGCCTACTGTACCGAATTACCTTTGGATTACCTTAAAGAAAAACCTTCAGATTACCTTCGAATTACCATCGAGTCACCTTCGAATTACCTTCGAATTACCATCGAATCACCTTCGAATTACTTTTTGAATTATCTTTGGGATGCTATTTTCTAAAAGTGGAATATCTCTCGTTTCTTGCAGACGGCCGAGTCTGGAATTCCGAGATGATTTTCTGATCTCGCGAAGGCCTTCGGGCTCCGAGAGACTCGGAACGCCCGCAGGAAAGCAAAGAGCGGGAAAACGAGGAGGAGAAATTCGGGTGAGGCGGAGAAATTCAAGTGAGGCGGAATGGTTTTTGCCAGGAGAGACTTTTTTTTTGGCGGGAAACCGGTCTCTGCGAAGATTCGGGGCGACCGACGTGGGGATCCGGAGGCAGGATGTCCGGTCAGAGACGAACGGATGCTGCGAAAAGCCAATTTCATTCAGCGTCTCATCCGTAATTTTATTTATTTTTGCTCGAAACGTGTCGCGCGAAAGGAAATCCGATTTGTGGAATCAGTCACTTTTTGTCTGGTCTGCTTCCACGACATATCCATGACGGAAACCCGACATTCGGATCTTCACGCTGGGGGCGAAGATTTTACTTTCATTGTAAAAAATAAATAAATAAATAAATAAATAAGATAAAAAAGAATAGAAAATGCAACAATTGTTTGAAAAAAAAAAGTGTTCATGCCTGCAAATTCAAGAGATAAACTTGCAATTATTGCATCGTCTCGTCTCGCTTTCAGCGAAGGAATAAAACCTATTTTTCGCGACTTTCCCTCTTTGGAGTCCCTGGAGCGCAAGGAGAAAATGCCAGGAGGGAATGCCAGGTGGGAATGCTCCATCGAGTCCCGAGAGTGGCACGGCATATATCCAACAAAGCCTCTCTCTCTCTCTCTCGTCTTAAAGAAAAGGCTTCTATAATGTGCAGTTCTGCACTAATTGGCGGAGAATCAATGGATAGGAAAGAAATAGCCGTACTCGGAGGATCGGTTTCGCGGAATTCTGCGAAAACTACAATTGCGCTGATGCTACGAATAGATTCTTCCGTCATCGTGCAGATTGCAAAGTAAAAAACACGATCGAGCAAAAAATATTATTGGCGAATCCCAAACAGATTTCCCCTTCTCATCAATATCTTCTCCGACAACTCCAGCAGAAAATGGCGAGGATTTTTCTTTAAACGCCACAAGTCCATGTCCTGTTCGTTCCCTGACTGTCGAATTAATTAACGAATTAACGAACGAAATTAACGAATAAGTTCAATTAATTAATTTAATGAGATATGAAGACCTATTTCTCGAATCGGACAGCCGCCTGCAAGCGCTTTCACACCGCCAAATGGACACGTACGAAAAAACGTTCCTTCGTACGCTGCAGACTCGAAAGTCCGGGTTCCCAACGCAGTTCTCGAAATACACACGAGATGGCGGTTGTGTTCCCTCGAGCATCTCAACTCGAGTCGGGACGCTTCAGAACTCAGGAAATGAGTTTTCTTCCTTTCCTTCTCCTCTTCTCATCGTGATACTTGTGAACTGATACTCGTTGGAAGTATGAGTATCACGTTTCAACGGCAATCAATGATTCTGGGAATTTTACGATGTTGGAGTTCTGTCTTTACCGTGATCTGGACTCGTAACGCGATGACTGGAGAAAAGCCAGAAATTCTTGGACGAAAGTTATTTTTGGAAAATGGAAGAAGGAGAAATATTATGTCGCTAAAAGTTACAGGTTGAAGTCCTTAAATATAAATAAATAAATGGCACGAGTGGCATAATTGACAAATAAGTGGCACGAGTGGCACAAATGGCATAACCACTTGAATCTCGCATCCAGATTTCTCCTGTAGCATCCCTCACTCCTTCATTCGCTGCCAGCGAATACGAACAAGCCAAGAAAACGCCACTAAAGCGAAATTTGAAAAAGCCATTCGACATGGCGCTGTCCGCTCAAAGTGGATCGTCGATGATTCTGGCTCGTAAGTTTAGAATCCTTATTGGAACCACATTCCCAGTAAAACTAAAACCCTCACACAAAGTAACGGAAAGTTGAGAATGTCCTTGATTCTGCAGGAGCCCCCCCCTCCCCCCTCCCCCCTCCCACTTCGCCTCAGCTAAACTTAAGTCTAGCGAAATGGAAGCTGACCTCTAGAGATGAGATGGCATCAGACATCGTTGCACGTGAAGATGGCGATTTAGCAATGGCGATCTCGCGATAACAGAATGGTTCGATAAGACGCGATTTTTCTCGGTTGAAAACGGCGGGCAACTGGGTGCGTTTGTCCGAGAATGATCACATCGAAATTCCTCGCCCTCGTTTCGTGGAAGCATACAATTTCTAGATGCATATTGCCGACAGGATCATCTGTCACCGGAGAATCGATGCCAAGGGCAAGGAATGGACCGTACGACCAATATTTCTTTTCTTTTTTTTAATCCTGGACGGAATATCGAAGAGACTGCACAAAGAAAAGGAAGTGCGACGAAACGAAGGAGAAGCTCGCAAAAAGCAACAGATGCAAAAAAAAAAGAACTCGAGATCCTAAACACCGGATGAATCTGGAACCCGGCGGAAACCCAGAAACCACAGAGGAAACCCGGAAAACCACGTGGCACCTGTCGGCGCCTGCCCGTCGACAGGTGCCACGTCGTCGGCGCCGCCGAAGGACCGACGAGCGATAAAAACACTCGAGTCGAGTCTCGAAAGTGCGATGCGCCCTTGCACCTCGAGGCCGCTTCAATTCCTCCGGCAAGTGAAACATGAAGGCGGAAGAGAATAAAGACGAATTCGCCTGAATTCGTCCAGATTTCTGGCCTTTGACTTTGTCCTTTGATCTTTGTATCGAAATTCTGTCTTGTGAGGATCTTCCATACATAATGAACGACTCAAATACGGCAGAAACACAATAATTCAACCGGAAAAGTGATATTGACTCGTCTCCAGTCCTCATCTCCAGTCCTCATCTCCAGTACCTCCTCCTCTTTCGTCTGTCTCGATAATCCTTGGATCATCCTCGGAAAGCCGAGCTGGGGAGGATCTCATTTCACTACATCAATCCTTTTCTCTCTCTTCTTAATTAAATTCACTCCGAAAGGAATGAATCTCCTATTACCATTTACCATTTTTTTGGACTAGAGCCGACGCGGAAAAAGGGTCATTCAAATTTATTTCGAGGCCAAAATAAAGTCCTTTCTTCGGAATTTCGATTTCTCCCCGGCAATCATGAGGTACACGACATATTATAACAAAACTGGAAAAACATTGCAGGTAACTCCCGTTAATCCGGACTCGAGGGGACTGGTGAATTTGTCCGGATTAACGGCTGGTCCGGATTATCGAGAACCTGCCAGAGTGCCCATTCATTTTTCTTATTTTTTTTTCCCCGGGAGGAGAAAACTGGACCTCTAACATAAAAACTTTCTTTTTACGTGGGGGTTGGAAAACTTGGACTCTGTTCCTTCGATCGAGTCACATAGAATACAATTTTCTTTCATATCGATTCGTGCATCTTGAAAGCGGGCATTCCGCATCCTCAGCATCCTCTTTCTGAAGAAATCTCCCATCTTGGAAATCTTGGAAAATTTTCAAAGTCACCACCAAATTTTTTCTTTTTTTTTCTAAGTCGACTTGAGGAAAAAAAATTGCATAGAAAACTTTCCGGTGTGAACGAGGTCTAAGTCCGACAGCTTGAATTCCAATCGTGCGAGATAACGCCGAGAAAACCGAAGAAGCTCCTCGTGCAATGACAAGAACGGATTAAGAACGGATTAAGACCGACAGAAATTGAGACAACAATGCGAGAAAGCCTGAATGCAGTTTCGACGTTCCTCGTTACTCGATTCCGGGAAAGGAGGGAGATCAGGATGTTTTCTCTTTTTTTTTCCCGAGGGAGAGTGAAGGCGTGGGAAAGAGAAAGACATTGTTTTAAAATGTTTGCTAGCAAGTCCGGATTAAAGAGAGAACATTCTATGCGTCTTCTTCCCGGAATATTCCTGACGTCCGGATTACCGGGAGATCCGGATTCCCGGAATCCGGATCAACGAGAGTTGACTGCATTATTTTTGCATATAGAGTTCCACTCACTTTCATTCGAAGTGCTGTGAAAAAGCACTTCGCCATGCCTGTTTGCCGTTAGTCTGCTAATGTTACGCATGAAATGACATGACTTTCCTCTTACCGTTCCAACGCAGATCATAGGAAGAAGAATCCAATTCGAAAGGGAATGATACCTGAACTTTCAATGCTATTTCGAAAATTTAATGCTGCATGAATCTTGCAATAACTTTGAAGTTTCCAATTCCAGCTGCATTTGAGCCGATTCCTTCATTAGAAGGAGATTGCCAGACGGAATGAGACGGAATGAGAGGACGGAATGAGAGGACGGAATGAGAATGAATCCGAGCGATCGCTCACTCGAAAACACGCGCAGCGATTCGACACGAAGACCGATGGAAGCGAGCGAGTCGGGCGAAGTGATTCAGCAGAGGGAGGGGTGGAGGAGGTAGTTGAGCCTTTCCGCGAGCTCGATGCAATCGGATGGTTGTAATTGTTGGGGGGGATGGGAGGAAATAAGGAGGAAGGGGGGAAGGGGGAGGGGAAATGGAAGAGGAGGAGGTGGACAGGTGTCTGCCCGTGTGCTGTCCTATATCTCTGGTCCGCATTCCCTACGTGGTTCGTCTGGGTTTCTCTCTGCCTAGGCCTGGGTAAGCCGAGACCCACGAGTCCATGGTTAAAGGTCAAAGGACGTCGCGACGCTGCTATCGAATTTTCTTCGCTTGAAGAGCCCCTGCGTTATGGCAAAGGCCATGCGAGTTAGCGCAATCACAGGTATGAATGAGAATCATCTCGGAAAGAGGATCTGGAAAGGTCCCAAGCACTGCTCGTGAAATGAGTTCTAGGAATCGTGCAAAGTCTTGGTTGATTCACCCAACATGCGAAAAATTCAGTCGAAGCGCAGAAAATATCAAATAGCACCGAATGTTTCCACCCATTAAATATACAGTAGATGTGCGATGACCCGGCTCTGTGGTATACTTACATATAGTTAAAGGCAACGATAAATCCAGTGTCCTGTACTTCAATCTCTCAATATTGAGACAAACTACACGGAACAAAAAACCTGACATGCATCCCATTCACCACGAATCACCGACGAACTTCCCGCGTCAAACCCACTCACGAGCTCCCAGTTGATCTGAACAACTGGCGACCCTCCCATCCTCTCTCAGTGGGTGAAGTGAGAGGACCCCATGCCTCCAACCTTTCTTTTTAGCAGTTGGAACGGCACTGCAGTCTTTAGGGGTGCTGGCGGCTGACTGGAGTCGATCCTCGGGCTGTCCTCGACTCTGTCTCGTCCGGTTGAAGGTTGCATCGCACGGGCGATTCAGTGGGAGACGAGAGGGGGAGGCGAGTGGACGTCATCCGTTCTTTAATGTATTTGATGGGGGTCTTCGGGGGCTTGCACGAGACCCAGACGAGGGGAGATTGAAAGTCTGGAATTGACGGGGATGGAGACTCCGTCTTCTCCAGCTGGTCGGTTTCTTTCTCAGCTGGTTTCCCGAGCAGTTTCTTTCAGATCGGGTCCGTTTCGTGCGTCACGGAGGAGGTTCTTTATTCCAACACTTGGGCACGATGGAATAATTCGAGAAGCCTCCAGTCGAAGAAAATTGCGTGGATTTCCGGTATGGAATATCGCTAATAATTTATCCATGTGACGCCAACTCCAATTTCACGAAGCATGTCATATTCTAAGACTCTTCTCAGAATCCTATTTACCCTTCCCGTTTTCAATCAGGAGCAAAGGAATCCCGTTGGGACCATGAAAATAATGCATGGGATCTTCTCGAGCAAAAGATGCCACTTGGAGTTTCTCACATTAAGAAATATATACAATGAAGTCGAGAAGTCGTTCTTTCTTGCATTCCGAATGCAAAGGATTTTAAATTCAGGAGCATTAAGCAAGAAACTCTTTTCCCATATGGAAATCATTCTCCGAATTCCCGTTTCAAAGCCAAATGACGGAAATCGGCAAAGAAAAGCACCCATAAACAAAAGAAAGTGCGAAAGAGAAACTGGAATATAAGACCATGCCTCATGTAAGACCAAATCTCATAAGACCATGCTTCATTCGACCCAATTCATCAAACGAAATTAGATCTACAGTGAAACCTTTGCTTTTCAGACATTATGAAATTCCTTTTTCCTATAAAACAGCAGAACCTAATTTTCTCGGACACCCTTCGTTTCTCCCTTATTCCTTAAAACTCACAATTCATTTATTCCAGGGAATAAATTAATCAACTATTGCATCAATTATTAAACTGTTCCCAATTCCATGCCGTTCCTGTTCCTCTTAGAATCTGAGAATGCGAATCAACCTCTAAAAGTGAGTGAAACCCCAATCCCCTTTTGAATGATAGAAAGTATAAATATTCTCCATCGGGTCGTATGCAAATGAGGTAGTTACTAATGAAACACCGAATAGATTTCACCAATGAGACACAGGAACCCAGTCGTCTAATTGTCTCTGATTTTGACGAGTGTTTCCATTAAGGATGTGACAGTCTTGATTGTATCTGTTTTACTCCCAAGAACTGGGATCCGAAGAGTTTCAAACTCTTAAAGATATAGCGTTCGGGTTGTGAGTCGCCGAATGGTCGATTTTGCATCGGGGTAGATATACAAAAATTTGAAGCATCTGGGACAAATCTGCTGATGCAACCCCAATCAAAG
This sequence comes from Darwinula stevensoni, assembly GCA_905338385.1. NCBI lineage: Eukaryota > Metazoa > Arthropoda > Ostracoda > Podocopida > Darwinulidae > Darwinula > Darwinula stevensoni. The sequence continues at coordinate 7,067 of CAJPEV010001027.1, forward strand.
ATAATAAAGACACGAGAACCCACCGATCCGAGTCGATAGCGACCCCCCCAGAACGGGGGGGGGGGGGGGGGGGAAATCCCCGCCGGGAAGAGCCGAGAGCCCACATTAGTCCCTCCAGGAATTCATCTTCGCATTAGGGAGCAAGAGAGCAGGAGAAAGGGAAAGAAAGTGAATGAGAGCGAGTCGGCTTTTCTACCCTGGACGATGAAGAAAGGTCTTCTCTCCGCGATCCTCTCTCGAGAAATTCAAGAGAGAAAAATGAAGAGACAGAAAATGCGAAGATGCACCCATGCCTTCTCTTCACTCAGCAATGAAAGAGCTAATTTATGACTCACCGAGAAACGACTTCTCTTTGTACCCTTGGAGACATTCAAGCCCTGCAGACGACAGGCATCTCAGTTACCGCAGACTGATTTCCATCCATAATTTATGGAAATGAGAATAAGCCACAGGAACCGGGGTCCACTGAAGAAAATTACTACACCAAGGAGTCGAGCGAAATTGATTAAATTTGGAGTTTCCAGGAAGATTCTTGGCAGAGAGAACTTGCCAAATGTTATCATGTTTGATGGGAGCCTACCAATCGCTCTTTAAAAAAAACCCCACCCATTGTGAGTTAAAAAAAATTTTTTAATTAAAACTATAATTGATAGTAGAATGAAAACTTCTGATGAAACCTTAGAACAGCGGTACTTAACCTTTTCTTTTGAATAGCACCCTTTCCAGAGTAACCAGGACTTCTAAATTCATTCATGTCAGGTGTATTTCAAACTGTCATTTGACAAAACATCCTTTCAAAAAAATTATTAAAAGTATTTTTAAACAAAATGTGTTACCCCCACGGCAATACCTGCGCCTTCCTTTGGTTGCCCAGAAAATCAAAGTGCGGCTCAAAATTTGAAGGGACCTCACGCAAATTCGCTTGTGATGCTTTTACGGGACATGAACTTCTTTTATTACTCGAAATAAAAGACGAAACAAAAAAGCAATCTGTATCTTTATTGTTGCAACAATATTGATACTGACATTCCTCATTAATAAATACTCTCTAAATTAGGACTGTACCGATGTATTGGCTAGCACCGATATCGACCGCCGGTGTTGCACTATCTTCACTATCGCCCATCGGCCTATGGCGCCGGTGTTGGTGCCCAATGGACGGGCAAAGCGAAAAAAAAATACGTGAGGGTGTTCACGCTGCTAGGCGTCGGCCCTCCTGTCGCACTAAAAGCATTCACGCCAGCCTCTTCCAGACAAAAATATCGATCGGATTAAAGGAACCGGCAGAGGAAAGGAGCGGTAAAGAAGGGAAGTTATTGCGTTATGCTCCGCTTACGTTATGCTTTTGCAAGAGATGTGTTACTAAATGCTCTCAACAGCAGCAATGGATAACAAGCTAACCATTGACAGCCTCATAGAGAGACAGACAGGCTGGACAGGACCAAAAATTGTCTCTATCGTATCAAGGAGGCCTACTGATAAGTATCACATGGCTTCCAATTGGGCCTATTTGAATTTATGGACGATTTATTCTATAGGCCACAATTGACACAGGCACCGGCACCGGCCCAGCACCGGAACCGGCCGATGGTTATGAGGAAAAAATGAGCCATCGGCCCACCGGGCAAATGTGGCCGCCGGTACAGCCCTACTCTAAATAATATTGTATTACCAGGAGTACACAATACGACTCATGATCAAATTTTACTCATACTGTGTTTTCCTGGTACTGTATACAGTTCTATCAAGAGAGTGGGCGGAAGTCAGAAGCGTCACACTTCTCGAATACACCAGACTTCTGGCCTTCTTGCAGAAATTCGTCGAAAATAAAAATTCTCTCAAGACCCACGGCACCCTGCTAACTCACACAGGGCCGCTGCCATAGATCGAAGAAAGGATTCGAGGTCATGGGATCCGTGGAAGGAAAACTTATGGAACACCAGAGGAATCGAGGAAATTTGAATTTAAATGCCTGACTCATTTTCTTCTTCCCGCTTCGCCGATGCTGAATAGTGAAGTCATGCATCAAAATTATGCATCGACTTGATGCATGCATCAGGATGTTGCACGAGAATGCTCTGGGAATTCAGACGAACCCAACTTAGACCACTCAGCATCCATCAGCCGACAAGCTAGAACACTTCAGAGATGTCGTTTCAGAGACTTCGCTTCAGAGACTTCGCTTGAGAGACTTCGCTTCAGAGGCTTCGTTTCAGAGACTTCGCTTCAGAGACTTCGCTTGAGAGACTTCGCTTCAGAGGCTTCGTCTCGGCACGGCTTCATGCGGGAAGTCTGACGTCTTGCCCTTTTCTTCCATGAGTTTTCTCGAAATCCCTTCATCCATTGACCCTGAAACTTTCCTCGATATTTTTGGACATCATCAAGAGTTTCAATTAAAAACTTTCATTTAAATAAAATATTTTCCAAGCGAAAGCTTTTATTTTTCAAGGCTGATTAAAAGGTCCCCACCGATCCTTCATATGACATAGAGTATATTTATTTATTTAATACGGTAGGTACAGAAATCAGAAAACCTAAAATAGCTTCAAAAATAAGAAAAGTCAAGAAAGAAAACATTATAAGCAAGGCAGAAAAAAAAATCGAGAGAGAGAGAGAGAAATGCTCATGTCAACGTGACCAAAATATTTTTCATCTCGGTAATTGCTTAAATGTTAAATAAAACCTTTCCATTTCTCATGAAAGGTCTTCAAACTTCCACCTCTGGATGGCATTATTTGTTCTGACCGATACGCCAATTTTGCAAAGCATATGAAAGGACTCCGATTTTGATAGGAAAAGATTTGGACCCTATTATAATAAATTTACCATCTGAACAGTACCAGAATCGCAATTAGCACTTCAGAGTCAAAAAGGCGCTTCAAGATAAAGGGGATTTGAAAGTCACTCCAATTTTTTTATATGGACTTTTTGTTCCAATTATGACTGAGACTTTTTTTTCCTGCAGAATTTAAAAGTCATTTTCTTAATTTTTTTTTATTGGAAATTGTGGCGAGGTAATTAGCGGGTTTGTGGTTCAGGTTCAGAGGTGGCGGCTCGGTGAAAATCTCAAGTATGAAACTTTTTCAACCCGATACGATTAATTGATATCAATCGGTTCAGCGAATCGGACCGAAGTGGGCGGCCTTCGGGAGGATTCGAGAGGAGCAGAGTCGGCCCACGATGTCGGCCCACAGAGTTGCGGTGTGAAGCGGAGTTACGTCGACTGAATTCGTTGGCCATTCTTCGAGACACCACGAATCAGAACATAAATCAGGAAATGTTAGTTTTGCGTTTCTTGCGGTCTCAGCGCGAGAATGCCAACGTCTTGCAATTTTTGCAAAATGGAGACCCGTCGCATGATTCTTCCGATGTTCGCGACTGACTCGATGGCCATTTTCCTCGCCGACGGATCGCCAGGAAAGGCTCAATGGAGCGGCCTGTCCGGACCAAACTCCATCTGAATTTTTTTTCCTTATGGAGACGTGCAAATAAAAAAATTCACGCAGCCAAATCAAAAAGATTTAGAGATGATTTCGCCTCGCGTTTGGAAAATATCAATAATGCCAGAGCTTTTTTAAAAGTGTAATTGTAGTTTTGAAAAATTCCATTTATATTTTTTAAAATTCCATATGCTTCAAGAAAGAAGTTTCCATCCTTATCGTAACAAAAATGATGAATTAAAAAAAAAGTGACTTTTCAATCATCCTGGACATAATCCTTTTTTTTTCTGCTACATTTTCCAACCAGTTCTGCAGCACGAAATGAAGCGAACCGAAATTTCGTAACGAGACAGTCATTTTTCAAGTTTTCCGAGAAACCATAACGATGACCTTAACTTTCAACCGGGCCCAAACAGCCAGCATTTCATGCACGAATCCGTTCCAAAAAGGCCTGCGACTCCAATTTTTTTTGTGTGTTTATGTTTCCGTCCCATCCTATTCTCAAATTCGATTTAAATCCCATTTTTGTTTTGAGTCATCAATGGTCTGCCAGCAAGGAAAACCTCGTAAATAAGAAAAAGACTTGGACATTTTTCAGTAGCCATTATGCCCAAGCAACAAAATTTTATTTGAAAATTCTCCGTGGGATTCCCATCCGGATTTAGGGAATTATTGCGACTAAGGATTATCTTCCCGAAGGATTTTCCATCTATTCTCATTCTGTAATTCTTACAGAATTTGATTAATAAATTCTCTTCTGTAATTGTTCCATGTCGGCAGAGATATTCGCAGATATTTTTTGAGAGGCAGCACCTCCAGCCCCAACCCCCAACACCTCCAGGATTTGAAAAACTTCCGTCAGAAAGCGTTTTCCGCCGTATGATCTTGCAGCTCTGAGCCATTCTGGAAGCTCAAAATGTCTTTGCGATCTTTCGATTGCCAAATTTCGAAACTACTCCGTCCCATACAGATCGCCGCGCGTGCCGCTTTCTTGCAGACGAATGCGAGAGCAAGGTGAAAATTTTCGAGAAAGGAACGGGGCACCGGAATTCCTCATTTCTGTCAGGAGGGGAAAGGGAACAGACGGAATGTCTTTGTCGTTTTCGACAATTTTTTTTTAGCCCTACCTTTCATGTGCAAATTTTAGTTTTCATATGCATGACATGAAATCGGTCAAACCGTCTGCAGCAGTGGTCAATTTTTCTCAATCCTTTTTTTTTGTTAACCTGCGGAACCCCTTTCTCCATCGCGTATATTTGTCAGCTAAAAAAAATTAGCGCTAATAATTTTGAAGAGGGTATCGTGAAAATTGGCCGAAGAAACGCTCCCTCCCGAATTTTAAATTTTCACCGTGTCCGTTATTAGCTTTTAGCCTCGACGAAAAGCTGCGCTGATTTGTGAAACTTTTCACCACGAGCAAGTACGCAAACGACCGCGCCGCGAAAGGCAATAAGGCTCGAGACACACAAAAGACCCGCACACAACGCTCATTTACGAATCGATGAGCCTGCGATCGACGACAGGCGCATTTTAGAACTCCCCGGGGAATCTCGGGAGTCCTCACTTCCCTCCCGATTATCATACGATATGATCTCGCCCTGAAAATCCCTCGAGACCACGGAAAAGTGGCACGGTCGACATCTGCGACGAAACCGTACTTCGATCGAAGATGCATTTGCGACATTTATGCGACATTTACGTCCGCAACGAACTTTCCTCGGCCATTTGGCCGCGACGAAAGCGCCGGTAACTCAATTCCAGATTATTTCGGACCAGTTCTTTTTATCTTATCTCTGCGAAGTGGGAAGACGAGTTTGTTTAAGCACTTTGTAATGAACATTTTAGAACGTTTATAACTTTTATAACTGAACGCTAGATGGCACTAGGATCATCTTCCAAGCGCTTTCTCAAAGTTTGTGACAAGCTTCAATCTTGAGAAGTTCGTCTGGAAAGAAAAAGCCTAAATCTTTGATCTCATCTCTCGATTATTTCCAATTAAATGTCTGACAATCCGGTTGATTTTTATTAATTTTGGGTACTTTCCCGCATATTCTGGGGTTTTTCGGATTATTTTTACGATTTTGTTCAGGAATTCCCAGCGCTAGTAAAAACGCATCTGGGCACAATGAATCTCCTGGCGCGGAACCTCTTGAAATTGAAATAGGTTCAGCCCAGACGCCATCGCAATAAATCACCGAGAAATGGCGCAGATATCATCTCTCGATCCATCTTCGGGAAGCAAAACCCAAACAGAAGCAAGACACCGTCTTCTTTTTTTTCTCCTCTCGTGGCGTCCGTGCAAAAATGTCTCAGTTGAGCTGGTTTCGATTTCGACATGTTGAAATGTCTGTAAGGGCAAAATGTAAGGGCAAAATGTAAGGGCAAAATGTAAGGGCAAAATGTAAGGGCAAAATGTAAGGGCAAAATGTAAGGGTAAAATGTAAGGGCAAAATGTAATGGCAAAATGTAATGGCAAAATGTAAGGGCCCGTGTCACAAGCAGGATTTCCTTCGTCGCTGATTCCGCATCTTCTCCCTTTTCTCTGGAATCCCATGGGGAATGAGGTTAAGTTGTCGCCGATGAAGCTGTGAGAAATTCTTCGCCCGGCAAAAATCTCTTGCGTCGCTGGGTTGGTTAGGGCGGTGGTTTCGTCGTGGATTCGGCCATCGTCCAACTCCATGGGGGGATTCCAGCGCTGTGACTCGCTTTCGTTCCCTTCGCTTCAAGGTCGACAGATGTGAAACTATTCTCGATTCTCGGCCGTCCAGTTTTGAAGAAAATTCGTCCGGCTTTCAACTTTTTTTTCGTCGTCTGACTTTTGGGGGCGCGGTGCAGCCCGACTCGCTAGCGTCGTCGTCGTTGGAGATTCGAGCACAAACATTTATTTATAAAAAAATTCACTTTGTCGAAAATGGCGGCTCTATTGCCTCCTCAAAGGCGGCACCATCGCTCAATTGAAGGTTCCTGGCCTCGACATTCCTCATTCTTCCTTGAAACTCGGTTTCGTGATGCACTTTCGTGATTGTTGCCCAGACTACCAAAGTTCATCAATAGCACTATACTCTTTGTTGGCGAGGTTCTCTCATTTATGAAACAAGAGTATTTTCCCCCGTTTAACTTGCCTGGTTCTGAAGGGGAAAGAAGGAAATCGGCGAACTTCGTTTTCCTGCTATTCGAATCTTTCTCATTTCAGACCAGCCCGCACGCTCGGAGAGTCTTTGCATATGAAAACATTTTCTGGAAACTTCCTCAGAAAGAACTCCAGTTCGTACCCGCAAGAATATGGACTAAGGCATGGATGATCGATGTGAACTGTTCCGGTGCGTTGTTCCAAGCGGCCCCTTCCCATTCGAAAAATCACGGAAAATCAATCATCAGTCCGTCTTTTCACTTCGTGGTGTTTTTTCGTAAGCCGAAAACATCCTGTTAGAGTTCCTCCGTCAAGGGGGAGGGAAACCTTGGAGTCATTCGAAAGGGAGACCTTGGAATCGACCGTGGCTTTACAGTAAGAGTTGCATGAGCTCTGCGGGTGGTCCGTGCTGCCGGCCTTCATTTCATATTCATACCGGTGCGGTTAATTGATGACACGTTTAATGAGGGCAAAGCGATAGAGGGTAAGAATGGCACGAAGAGACTTCCTTTGCTCAGACGTGCGTGCTTCTACCCAGACTTTTTATGGCCATACTATTTCCAGTCGCAAAGCTGGGAATGAGGGAAGAGACCGAAAAGGAATGGATGACTGACGGACTGACAGACTGATGGCTGATGGACTGATGGCTGATGGACTGATGGCTGATGGACTGATTTCCTTATTTCCCCCGTCTGAACGTGAATGCCCCCGAGGGGGGAGCGCGGGCGGTTCGATCATCTCAAGCTACAGAGAGGCTTTTTCCCAACAGTCCACTTGAGTTTGATCGGTATATTAGAAGCGATCGTGCCAGCGCGCTTCGTTCTGTATCTGCCGCAGGCCGAACATGCGAGAAACGAGATACAAAGGAGAAAGATACGAGACCGAGTCGGCTACTTCCGTCGGTTTTTTAGCTGCCTTAATCTAATCGTAGCCGAATCCCAAAATCGGAAAGGAGGAAATAATTTATCAGATACGATAGAGCCCTTTGAGCAGGGGCACTCGTAGTACTACGAGTCAGGGTTGCCAAATGGCGAAATGGTGTTAGAGACATCGCGTTCCTCGAGTCCTGGCCCGCCTTTTCGCAGCAATCGGTACAGGCCATTTTACGCTGAGAATCATGCATCATTGAAATGAGCCGAGTCATGCTAGTGGGACAGATAATTTTATTTCATAAAGCGGCATTGAACCCCGAATAGGGTGTTTCGACCACCGCCAGGCCTCTCCCCCGTCTCTTCCATGATTTTCTGACAACTCCGAACCCACTCCTAGTTGATCCAATCGATGCCCACTGGTCTCTCGTTCCTCTGAAGCTGGAGGATCCAAGAGGAGATTTTCCCATTCATTCTTCACCAAATTTCTTTTTTAAACCACCCAATCTTCTAATTTCTGGAGGAGGGACTTAAGGCTCCAGCAAGAGGGACTCTGCGATTGAATCATTCGTCTCAGGTTCCCAGTCACATGTTACGTCTCGAAAGATGACGATTGGTTTTTCCTCTGTCGACTTGTGACAGTTCTGCATAATACATGTATATGATGAATGTACCCCCCCCCCCTACCCACCCCTCATCACCCTCCCTCAAATGGGAAGTTTCCTATAGGACGTTGCATGCCTCTCTGGACGGCACTGGGATGCTCATGCCGCTTCGCATTCAACCCTTGCTTCCATCGCAGCGGATCGCAGTCGATATTTGCATGGCTCGTGCCGGAAAGCATGGCTCGTGCTGTAGCGGACTCCGATGGACTTGCACATCCGCCCGACCCCTCATTTCCTCGTCTCACGAAGCCTTCAAGAGTCTCATTCCGCCTCGCGAGCTGTATTATTGCTCGACGAGAACGAGTAGCAGACCTATCGATCACACAGGTACGGGAGAAGTGCAAAAAGCAACGGATCAATTGCGTTATTTACGGACCCAAAAAATATTCGGCGGGAAAGTTTTGCGCTCATTGACGCCCGTTTCCGGCAATTTCCTCGACATTCAATCCGATCGGCTTGAGAAAAAAAAGTCCGGATGATCGAAGCAAACTTCGCTGACCAGATACCTGGATCTGGTACTGCGATCGCTCGCAACATAAGGCCATAATGGCTGACAACCAATCGATGTCCTCAGATGTCAGATAAGCAAACAGTGTGTCACAGTTCCCAAGCGGAATGGCGTCAACGTCAGAATAATTCCTTCACTTTCCCATTGGAATGGCAATGTTAGAAGTACGCTAAGCTTACATAAGAATGTGTCATTATTATCATTCCCAGTCCTCTAATCTCAACACGTGGAATTATGCACAAGGAAGTATACTTATTTCTGATTTTTTTTGCGAAGTACAACGGTCCCTCGTGCCCCAACAGACTTCCGTCTCTCACAGGAAAGTCTCAACTCTCCATCGAAAACTAAACGGCTGCATCCATTTAATGGCAGCTGAAAAAAAAGATGGACTTTGCATGCTAGCCAGGTCAGGACCAGCTTTCATCACATCACATCACATCCCTCTCCGGATGAAGCGACTGCATCCGGTGCAATGTCGAAGAATCAGCGGTCGAGAATTTACAATGAATGAATGAAATCGGGAAATAGAATTCTCCTTATCTTCCCCCCCTTTCAAGCCTTCGAAGGCATGCATGAGATCTGCCTCCTAAGGGAATGAACAAAGCATTCGAGTCCATTATGGCGTGGGAACGTTGAGACAATTCATCCTTTTGGAGCCCGATTTCCATTAGTGAGAGTATGCAAGCGCGAAGATTCCGCTTTCAATCGGCGATACGATCGATACGGACTTCGTGCGAAAGCGTGACGGAGTTAAAAAAAAAAAAAAACCTCTCTTGTGGGCCCGGATAGAACGACATGGAGCCCGTGCACACCTCTCCTACCACACCCCATCAGATAGAAGAAAAGGCAAAACGTCGGCGAGGACGCAACGGCGACGCACCTCTTCGCACGCACGCACGCACAGAAGGGTTTCTGTGCGTGCATCATCTGCTGTGAAGTCTCTCGTTGCAGGCGAATTGCAAGGGGAACGTTTTTTTTATTATTATGAATCATCCGCGATGGAACCACCACGCGCCACAGTTGGATGTCATTTTTGGAACCCTTGCCAATTTTGCACTCCACTCGTTCCGTTACAACGAGACGATGGGGTAAAAAGTGGTGGGGGGGAGAGGGGGGGAAAAAGAGGAACAAGGGGGGCAGGGAAGAAGAGACAGACAAAAGGGTCTGAGAGAGTCGTCTGCCTCCTTCCATGAATCTTTGTCTGCCCCCCCCAGCCTCCCCTCCCCCTCCTCCCCCGCTCCCCCTCCCCCTCCCCTTCCACCCGGTGTAGGTATTTTCTGCCTTCGAGCCTTTGCAATTTGTCTGAAAAGGAATCAGTCGGTGCAGCGGTCTATGCTCACCCAAACTTTTTTTTTTCAATTAGAACTCTTGAAATTAGTTTTCTTGGAAAAAAATCCTCTCCAATGTAATGACGAATGCGATCTCTTTCGTTTCCGTAAGATCTCACGGAATGGACTCAATGCATCATCGACGGGGACCTGATAACTTTTTTCTTCGCGGGCTCGTCGGCGCATTCGGAAAAGCGATTTCATCGTTTGCGCGTTTTTTTTTCCCGGTCTGATCGTCCAGGTGCACGCTTCGATCGCGTTTGCAGACGAAATTAGACCTGAAATATGTGCGCAAGCATGGCGAAGGTCGTTGATATTTACTCTCGGATCGACCCGTCTGCACTCGTGGCTCCCGGCGACGTCTCCGAAAACAATGCGAAAAAAAATACACCAAAATCCATCGTAACTCGGTAGAATCCCATCGTCTCGCGTCGGCGAACCCCACGATATCGTCTTCTCAAAATATACAATTCCAATTTTAAAAAAATACTTGAGGGATGGAGTATCCCTTGCAGGGAATGAGAAAATCGCCGTGAATCCTGGGACTCATGGTCTTCCCCCTCAGCCTCATTCAAGGGGGCACACGGCTCTCCTTTCTGATTGAATTCGTGTTCTATCGAGAAGGGGGATGAGACAGGGTCGCAGGAAATGTGTAAGATCCTGTGTAAGATGTGGGATCCTAACAGAAAAAGTTCAACTTTTTGAAATTTGAACCAGCAAATAATTATTTGTCGAATCACCGGTTTTCAACATCCATTCAACAGGAGTTCAACAGTGATCATCGTCGAGTCACCGTTGATTTCCCATTGAACCCAATTCAACCGGTGATTCACCGTTGACTCACCGGTGACAATTTTTTACGGGGAGCCATGAGGAAGTCCAGACTGCACTGGGACTCTGGATCTGCTCGTGCGAACACCTTTCCTTGCCTCCATCCCTCTGATATATTTTTTCAAGGTACATTTATATTCAGTCGTATATGACATCTTGTACAATTGAACCACTGAATCCAGCGCGGGAAGGAGACCGGCGAAGCGAAGGCAGTCGCTCGACATCTCTGCGACGAGTCCGTAGAGACGAGTTTCCCTCGCTCTCTAACAGGGGACTCTAATAGGGTCTCGCTCTTCTTCACTTGCGGGATGCGTTTGGTGGTCCGTGACGTCCTGGACGCGATTTCCATCGTCGCGAAACTACAGAATACAGTAATTCTTCACCGCTGCTAAAAATAATAATAATAATAATAATGAATATGTAAATAAAAAATTTTAAAACCAGGAATCGATGCACTGGGTACAGGAACATGATTTTCCATGCTCCTCCGCGTCTTCTCAGCAGAGGCAATTAATCCAAACGCTTTAATCCTTTCTTTCACCCCTTTCACCTGGATTTCCACTTGAAAGAACTGAAGAAAATGACCCCAACGGGTCCATAGGATCGGCCCCTCGCAAAGCCGCCATTTAACGAGGTCCACTCTCCCCGCCCAGTGCCATTCAACCCATTGTGAACGGGGAAGAAAAGGAGCGATGACGTGCCTTACCGCGGCTGGATCATTATATCGAATCATCTATCGAAGAAAGCACCGAGGACCTTAGGGACGAAACGCCGACGATGGGGTCCACGCCGTCACCTGGTGGTTTCCACCCCGGTTACCATGGGAACCCGGGACGCATGCCCCGACCTCCGTCTCCCTTTTCGCATACCGCCGGGCCTATATATACTCGCGATGTGCGGTGGGTTTCTCCTTCCTCGAGTCTGAAATGAAACGGTTTCTCCGCCTGCCCTTTTCCACGTGAGTCTTTTCGGTTCTCGTCTCTCTCGTTCCGTGCGTCGGTTCGCGTCTATACTAGGGCTCCTCCAACGGTCCGAGAAGCTGCAACTTTTTCATTCGGCAGCGTGCGCGAAAACGTCGTCGTTTCTTGTATATTCGAGTGGGGAGTTGTCGTGGGAGAGCCTGGTCGTATGATGTCACTCGTACATTACCATAGGCCAAGGTTTTGAGGGCATTCGGGGGAGTAAGATCAGCTGTAGTTTTTTTTATAGCAAGATTATACAGTGTATTTAATATTCCGCGTATGTAGTGCGACTTTAAAGCAAAACGAATGACATTGTTTTCAACATGTATTAGGCTAGCATTGCGCGCAAAATTGCATGGATTTGATCTCTGAAAAAATTGGAGGAGGAAGGGGGAGAAGGGGGGGGGGGGGAAGGTGGAGAGAAAAAGAGAAAGGGGAAGGGGAAGGAGAGGAAAAGGGAAGGGATCTGCATTCAGCTTGCCATGTGAAGAACAGGAAGGTCAGATTTTCAAAAGGTCGAACCTGAGGAGCCGAATATGTCCCGATTATAAGGGGTAGGAGGGGGTGGTGGAATTTTGCTGTTGGTCCCACTCCCTCCTGCCTGGGCCCCCCCCCCCCCCCCCCCCCCCCCCCCCCCCCCCCACGCGCAATGCTAGCCTAATACATGTTGAAAACAATGTCATTCGTTTTGCTTTAAAGTCGCACTACATACGCGGAATATTAAATACACTGTATAATCTTGCTATAAAAAAAACTACAGCTGATCCTACACTATTGTCCATGACAGGAGAGGAATGCAGGTGATTCCCTTGGTATGGTCATGTGACTAACAAACAGCTCCCAACCAGAGAAAGAGTATCGAGTGAGAACGTTTTTAAATTCTTATTTTAACGCCTCTTTGTTGATCGAAAAACCGACATTTTCGGGGAACAACTCTCCATCACTCAGGATACCAAAAAAAATAAACAGTAGACTTTGGCAGCGCTTATTCCCCTCTCCAATCCCTTCCCGTTCCAAAATGTCACCTCTTATTCCTCTCTGAGTGCATCTGGAGGAACGAAATTGGGCATGCTTCTTGCCCTCTCAACATAGAAGCACTCCAGCAAATTTGAAGCTCCATTTCCCCGGTTGGCGAAGAAAACAGAATCGGGTCGTTCCACATCAAAGCAACACAAAATAAGATAAAATTGACCTGACCCCCTCTGATTTTGATGAACGTTTTCGGGTTTGTAGGCTTCATTGAGGAACTAATCCACAATGAATTTCAGCTTCTTAGGTCAGGGACTTTTTGAAGAATTCCGATTTGAATATTACCAAAAAAAACGCCGATTTCTGTTCCGCTGGTCATCACTCGAGTGCCAAGTTTTGTCCTAATCAGCGTAGACAAATGAAATTATTGTCATTTTCGAGATCTTTTAATACCCTATGATATTAGGCGTGTTTCATGTTGTTTCCAAGAAAATAAGGGTGAAAGGTCAAAAGGTTTGACCCTTGACCTTTAAAAGGGGGTCAAAAGATACGAGTAATAATGTGGCAGTAAGTGATGAAAAACATGCAGACAGGGCCAGCCCTAGCTATTTCAGCGCCCTGTGCAAAGAGACTCCTCTCAACGCCCCTCCTCCGGATGGGAGAAGGGTCAACCCCTAGCGTCCGAAATGACGCTGAAACGGCAGGCATTTCCACTTTCTGAAATAAAACTGAGGGTGACATCAATTATTGCGTCATACATGCATACATTCAGTCGCATTTTGACGCCCCTGGTGAATTTGCGCCCTGCTGTGCGTGGGCACATGTGGCACATGGCCAAGGCCCACCCTGCATGCAGAGAATGCACAAGGAATGCGCTAGGAAAGCACGAAAGTGCACCGAGACGTCTCGAAAATCCAATGCAGAATCACTATAGGCCTAACTGGCTCGGAAGTCAAGGGCTGAAATTCCTTGGAGCGAAGAAAGGTAGCTTGACCTGAAGTCAGTCCTTGGGTTAGGAAATCCCAAAGAGGGGGTGGGATCGAAGAAAGATGAAGACCTTTCAAAATGGATTTAAAACAACTTCATGCGGTATGAAATGGAAAAATACTAGAAAGCTAAATAGGAGAGGGAAGGAGTATTCTGCACCTGTCCAACTGGACAAACTATCGAAGAGGAGAAAATGGAAAGTAAAATGAATATGGCAAAAATACGAGGGCTGTCAAAATTAAAAGGTTACGATGCTGAACACACGTGAAATGAATGCATACGCAATGGGATACATTATACCTATTTTCCAACGTAATCTCCATGAACATTTGGGCAATGTCCCATTGTGCTCTGCGGTTCTGAATTCCCGTTGCATAGAAAATTTTAGGTTGATGTTGAAGCCACTGCCTTTGATCTCGCCGTCTGACTCGAAGTGCCAACCCCCAGTTGCTTTATCAACGATGCTGTGGACTGAGCTGATGCTCAGGTTTAATGAGGGGGGCCAGGAAAAGAACTCTCAGATGAATTCCTAGAGATGAATTCCTTGGGCTGGCCAGGTCGTGGATGGTCGTCAACATCTGCTCGACCATTTCGAAATCGCTCACAGCATTTATGGACCTTCTGAGTACTAGTACTAATTTCCTCATGAACCTTCGATGGTTGTTTCCCTTGGGCACAAAACATATTTTTAACAGAGAGCTGGTCTTCAAATTCTATGTTGGGAAGTTTTAAGCTCCAACTATCTGCATGAGTAACTCCTTCTAATGCATCTGTTTCACAGGCCCTAGCAGTACTTTTATGTATTCGACTGTTGAAGAGGACTTCTCGGGCCGGACAAAATGGACTGGCGGGCCGGATCCGGCCCGCGGGTCGCCAGTTTGACATCCCTGGGTTTAACCCTTTGGTGGGCAAATTTTTTTCTAATGTGCAAATGACAAAATTCAGTAAATTTTATTTTTTCACTTACAGATTTTTATTTTGAGAACTTATTTTATTTCCAAACTTTCTGCAAACGCAAAAATATATTGTTTTTGGAATTACTCTTCCCAATGCCCTTTTCATTACCACAAATTCATAACATTGTTGACGTGGTTCTAAGCATACACAATCTTCCACGAAGCATTCGAACATACAGAGGCTCAGGGAGCCCTTAAATGTGTCTAGGAGGAATGAAATTGCTTGAAACACAACGGAATGCATAGAGGAACCTTTCTTGAAAGAAAGGTTCCCTCATGTATTCCTTTGTGTTTCAAGTTTCCATTTTACGAATTCGCTGCTTCTCGAAAGGGTTGCCCTAACAGGTCGCATGCCTCCATATCTGCTCCAATATGGCTTCCTTACAGGCTTCACGGGCGCCGGGTAAAATTTGCATGGAATTGTCTTGGTCACCGGTACTGTAGATAGTGCAGGTGTTATACAATGGGAAGAAGTATTCCCAAAGCAATGGGAGGGTGAAAAGTTTGCTGGGAAGAATTCTTCCCAGTGCCCACGAAAGGGTTAAAGCCTAAATGAACACGTTTTACTAAAACACGTTTAAGAATGTGTTTATCTTTTAAATGGACCACCGAAAATCAGATTAGTTTCCATGAACACGTTCATCCACGATTTGAACAGGTTTTAAGGCAGCGTGGCTGCACTTGGAACGATGAGTACCGGGCCAGCTGCTGCTCCGCTGCCCGCACCGAGTCGGCGACGGAGTCCAAGGAAAGACGAAGCCTTTCGAATTGGTTCCTTGTGAACCATTCAAGAGGATTGAGCCGATCTCCGATAGTACTCGTGAATCATATAAGGTCCTGGCTGTTTTGTTCAGGATCACGTCTAAAACTCCTCTCTCTTCATTAATTTTCTTTTCCACCCTCGCTAGATGATAAGAGGCAAGAAAAATGAGGTCCACTCAGGCAAAACAGCATGTTGAACTGCCTCTGAGTATCCGTTTAGGGAGTTGAACCTGCCATGGAACAAGTTTAGCTGACATGGATTGAATCCGTTTGAGCTAAACTAATCTGATCTCACAATGTTCCCCTATGGGAATCAGTTCAACAGAGATAAATTTATTCCCATAGACGCCCATTATGAAAACGAATTCGGTGCATGTCACCCTTTATCTTTGAATATTAATTTAAGAGAGAAATAAACTAATTTCATTTGGTGCATGTCACAAATCAGTTTAACAAAGAGTTCAACTCATTCTCAAGCATATTTGCCTGGAATCAGATCAGTTTAGCTCCTAAACCGATGTGGTGCATATCACCCAATGTGAAGAAACCAGCAGGGACACGAGAAATCATGAGTCCTCGATGAGTGGCAAAGTCCTCGTTGTTCATGGATAATTTTCACTTTAAAAATCTAACATTTTCCTACCCTCGTTTCTACGAGAGAGGATGATGAAACTCGATCGCTTCGATCGGAATTTATGTCTAAGGCTTGGGTGGAACAGAATCGCCTCGTAATTGCCACATAATTGCCAGGTAATTGCCACAGCATCCGGTTCGCAATATTCGAGGCAAACACGACCCCGAGCAGGAAAGGTCAGCCGGTTGCGCCCATCGATTCGTTCATCGATCGATTCGGGTATTTCCGATTCTGGCATTGTTTATGGAAAACTTTTACTTATTCGGAGTCGTGGGAATGGAAAATTCTACCGGAAAAAAGACGCAAAAAAAACGTTGCATTTTTGACGAAAATTCCCCCTTGTCGTGGGCACACGATGCATGATGAACAGCATGAGAATTTTTTACTAGGATCGACCGGCCCCGATGACGTACTGTATAATAACGTATTTAAACATTTTTTAAACCTCACGTACCACGGCTGATTGAGGCGCGACATTCACGTCCAGCGTCTTGTCGCACGCACAGGTGACCGCGAGCCGGACCCAAACGCGAACCTAACCAAAAAAGTCTCTCCTCGCATAGCAGAGGATCGAAAGTAAAATAGAAGGCCTGGAAAGACCTGTAGAAGGCCTGTTTCTATTTCCTCCCGCACCCGAACGAGAATACGAAATCGGAACGATCCCGATGCAGATCCATAATCTGTCTTCCAGGAATCACCTGTGAAATATGCATGAAACGCGAGCACGTGACGAAGGCAAAACGAAATTGAAGGGAACAAACCACATCATACAAATTTGAGGAGATCTAAAGAAGCTTTTCGGTCTCGCCCTGCCTCTCCGTCACGCACGCGTTCCTTCTCTGACCCGATTTTTCAAGGACTCCGATTAGTTTTCGGCGCATTTTCCCCAAAACTTTCAGAGCGGAAAGTGAGCGCCGATGCGTCATATTCTTGGCGAGCAGAAAATTTTCCAGATGAGACTTATCCGGCGTTTCCCTTCGTGACGTCACTCGGGAGACTGAAAATGAACTATCGGCGACCGCTTGGTTGGATCTCGGCTCGTCTGAGCACACGTCGAGTCACATTGGGGGATATCTTACAATTTCTTACGGCCCTTAGCGGGATATCTTACGGGCTTTCCTCGTTCGGAAATGGAAATCCCCCTCGGCAGCCGCGCGAGGAAACCCTCTAACTTCCACTTCGTAGAAAAAAACGCAGAAAATATGGGGAAATGCAGGTGCGTGATGGCCAGGGGAGTCAGGCAAGAAAAAAGGGGGGGAAACGAAACGAAAGCCCGTTCATCTTCGGTTTTCTCTCTCTTTCCACTCGCGTCCGTTTCTGCCAATTCTTCTCGAACGTGATGGACTTTATTTACGGGAACCTGACAGTCTCTTAAACATGGAATCTAACAACCTGTTTTTTTTTTCGGTCGATTTCTCAACTTTTCCCTCTTCGGCGATAACCATTTACAAGTCTGAATGGAACTCGTCCCATTTGCTTCGGATTTCTGCCAAGAACAACGGACAGACCAAAATGGCTTGCCAGGAGCCAAATGACGACGAACCGAACGAAAATGGCTGAAAATTTTCACCGACCAGGAATTTCTAATCGCTTCGACTTCTTGGGAGGAAAACGTGAATATTCTTCGCATGCCGAAAATTTATTGTGAACTTTCGAAATAGAGTTGCAGAAGGAATTAAAAGCTTTTCATAATCCGATCGTGAAGCGGATTACTATCTCAGGGATTTTCTAAAGGGAAACTCATAAAGTGGCATTTGGATTCCCTGCCAATTTTCTTCGCTTCTGTTTCGATTTGTCTCATGGCATAATCGCATTTGAAATCATCTAATGATTTTTATTTATTGGGCGATTTGTTCTTTTCTGTTTTTTTTTTCTCCGTCTAAGTGAAAGGGGAAAGGTTGGTTCCATTATTTCTGTGATGCGATTCATACTTATAAAAAAAAATAACGTCTCGGAAGCTATGAGGGTTAGAGAGTGAGATTTCATGAAAAAATTTATCGAACTATGAGAATTCCTGCGGTGAGACTCGGGATAGAAAGCTGCGGGAATATGGGCAAAAGTTTCCACGTAATATTGTTAATCGCGGTGTGAGAAAAAAATGCTCAAGTGAGAGTGAAAAGCCTTAATTCCTTGTGAGGCCATGCCAAACGTGTGCTTTCACCACTAAACTTGAGTTTATCAGTCCCTTTAACCGTTTCAAAGAATAGTCTTTTCCACATGATCGACGCGATCGACCTGTGTAGATTCATTTAGTAAAAAATGCCTCTCGGATTTTCAACGAAGCAATTTTAAACTGAAAAATAACTGAAAAGCGACTGGATTTCTAGAATCCATACCTTTCTCGGCATGCATCAACCAGCCACATTAAAAATCTCTCCCATTGACATTTTCAAGATCCGACTCAGACCAGACACAGAAGGAGCAGTTCGCAGGGCAGGTTGACTGAAGGTAAAGAGGCACTGCGCCCCGGTTTGATTCTACCGCTGCGTTGCGAGTTTGAAAGCGAATGCATATGGATTCGGGCTTCTCATTGAACTCATTTCGCAGAGAATGAATGCATCCGGGTGTCCTGGTTAGCTTTCGGGTGTTTGCAAGAGGCAACATGGCGCTAAGGCACAATCACTTGTCGCTATCACATGACATCGCCGAGCCTGAGCCAATAGCGTCTGCAATTCTCCAATTCTATGGAAGTCACGAGCCCTCTTTGAAAAAAGAGTAGTAATCGTATTTCGCGAGAGACATCGCGGAAGACTCTCGTGGCACGACTTCCTGATCTAAAATGCAATGAACAATTGCATTTTCAAGTACATGTCTCGCGTGAGAACGGAGCTATTACATTTCTTCTTCTGACATGAAGAATAACGATGACTTGGGGTTTAATCAATCGAGTTCGGCCGTCAGTTCACGGATAAAGGCCCGCAAGGAGAAAGGCTGGATCGATCAAGTTTAGCAGTGAAATCATCTGGTGTAGTTGACCGGAGACTGGTGACGTACATTTACTACACGACAATGTCATACACACTGTTGATGAATCACCACACTTCCTCGATTGAGTCAACATCATTTGATGTCGAATTAAACGTTTTTTTTTTCCTGCCAAGATCAATTCGCCAAATACATATGCACACATTCCCCCCCTCCCCCCTCCCCACCGCTCACTCAAATCGCTCCAACCGGCCAGCGTCGCCCTCGTGATGCCTCGATGACGATACAGGTGTGAGGAAAGGGAGGTAAATAGGGGAAGAGAAAGGACGGTAGGAGGAGGAAGGAAGGAAGAAGAGAAAGGAGGGGCAGACGAGAAAGAACGGAGGAAGGAACGGATGTGCTTTCATAATTCATATATAATCCAGGCATGCAAGAAAGAGAGTACCTTCATCATGATACCACGCAATCCTGCGATCTCGAAAGGAGAGAAAGAGAAGTTGGACAGATCCTTGTCTCGAAGTGAGGAACGGCAGGGATTCAGAAATTAGCACAAAACGCATCTATCAGAAATTGGCGATAAATTTTTCTTTCCAGACAAATCGGAGACAACATTTAGAAAATGGAAAATGTGTTTAAGGTGGCTAAATATATATTCACCGAACATGACGATTGTATGTTGAAGTGGTGTGAAAAGCATATTTCAAGGGCTTCCACCTTTCCCCAACCTAATCTTCTAGGAGGGACTTACTAACGTTAGGCCTAGGCCTACCTTTTCACGTTCAAGAGAATCTCAACCCTCGACTCACAGATCCAATTAGGCCTATAGGAGTCAGTCTCGGAGTTTTCAAGATGTTTCGGCGAGGACGTCTAAAGTTAGGCCTACTGGAATTTCTCGAACTATCTCGACTCAAACATTTGCGGACAGACTGCCTCTGACATTCAAATGCGTATTGGACGCTCAGCAGTTATGTCCATACACGGAATGTCCACCAGCCACATCGATCGGCCAACATTAACCATTGTTTCAATCCCACCCCACCCCACGAACTCAACACAAAAATATACCATACGTAAAAAAAAGGAAGATCTAAGCAGCCATACGAAGGCAAAAGCAGTAATGAATCCGACAAAACTCCAACTCGATATCCCGCAACCGTGGGGAACGGACTGAAGCCTGCACGCTAAGCATTAGTGAAAGAAAGTTCGTTTAATTTTTCATAGTGAAATGATGCATCACCAAGAACGAAATGTGCACGTATCGTGTTCAACACGTCAATTTCTTTCTTAATGACGTCTCCAAAAAGTGAGATTCAGTGTTCTTCGCAAACTCGAGTAAATGGAGCTTCAAATTTACTGAAGTAATTCTGTGTAGAGAAGGTAAGAAGTATGCTCAATTTCATTCCTCCATATCCTCTCACAGAATACGAAGAGGTGGAATTTTGTAGAATGACTCAATAAAGGGAATAGACGCTACCAATGCCAATTCGTTTCGTTAAACCTGTTGAGGAGCGAGTTTTGGTGGGCCTACTGGGCTGGTGGGTTTGGGAGGTATGGGCCTACAAGGCTATGCGATTCAAGGTCATAGGCTAAGCCATGAAAACTCAAGTGAACGAACCAGTACGTTCGTACTCGTCAAAGGGTTTAGCACCTTTTGCGCACATGTACAAATGTGCCTTTTTTTTTACCAAAAAAGATTCTTACTCATGCTGGAACAACCGCGAATATGGAGTCTTCTTCTTATTCGACTAGGATGGGAATTTTCCATTGCTTAACTCTTTTGCTTTACTCGTCACGGATTCGCCTCAAATATTGCAGGTTTTTTTTATGGAGTCTCATCTGCGGCCAGGAATAAGGTAATTTGGGGGAATAGGGCCCTTAAAAAAAAAATGAAACCTGACCCTAGCTGCCTATCGATTTCGAATTTGACTTGCCAATGTATTGAAAACATTGATGGATATCTCCTTTGCCCAATCCCAACAAGGTACATGCAAAAACGGACATGGATGCTGCGCATTTGGATCCTTTCAAAGTTGGTCCCAAGAGGTCATATTGTTGGGAAAATATGGCCAGGGATTAAGGGTAATACGGCCACTTCTAAAAAAAAACCCAAGGTTTGTAAGATACGTGTGAAATATACTCGAACATACTAAGTAACATGAAACACAACAAACGAGGTTAAGGAGTTGAAAACTACATTAACTGTATACAGGAAAAGCAAAGAAGTCAGGATCATTATGGACAAATGACCTGACTCCAGGAGCTGCTGTGAAAAGCTGGTTTAAAACGTTTTTGGCTACGAGCAGCATTGCATGTGATATGAAGACGGTATCTCGAGACTGTGGGTGTAAGAGAAGTGAGTACCCAGAGATTTAAGGGGACATTCGCTACGAGTGTGAACAAATAGGTCCAATAGTGCAGGGAGAACGTTGTGTAGTTTTTGCGTGCGTACATAATAATAAAATCAAAGGATGACATTTTGGTCTTTAACACGAAGGATATTTACCAGCACTCAAATATCTCGCCACAAAAATGTATGGAGTACATCCAGAGGATGACTAGAGAGCGTGGCATGAGTCAATGCCATTTGCATATCATGCGGATGTTCCATGTATTCAATATCTCAGGATATCCGAAGCGGATATCCAGCGGTTGCGCATAGGATGTTTTCTTGTCGACTGAGACCCCCACATAAAATGAATCTAACACTGCCGATAGGTCAGAGCATTGCTTTTATGAAATCAAGGTGGTGTCCATATTATCCCTTTTCGAGATGGCCATATTCCTCCATGTTGGCTTCGGTGACAAAGTCGGCAACACTGCCTACAAACCGCAAGTGGAAGCGCTAACGCTTTCCTCAAGCACACTTGAGGGACCATACACATACTTTGAACAATTGGTTTCTGAATCCATGCTACTACCAGGAAACAAACGCATAAGTTGTTAAATGCTGAAATTGGTTTCTGTGTCATGAGTTGACGAATCACATCATTATACATTTCAAAACATCGACTTATCCCGTATTCTTGTGCGCACAAGATTGATGCATAGGGCATAACATTTCAACTATTTAATGTACTATTCGAACGACCAATTTTGAAAATCCCCCCAAACTAATTATTCAGTTTGCTAGGGGATATATTATGAAGGGTCATATTACCCCAATGGTCATATTCCCCCTAGTTACCCTAAATCTCGAATCATTTCAACAGTAACAATTTTCTCGTAATATCTAAAATCGAAGGTCGACTTAGCCAAATATAGTCGATTCCAAACTGCTCGATGCTTTTCTTCTATTTGCAATATCTGAAACATAAAGCAGCTCGTATCATCAAGGTTTATCATCAAGTTTGAAAGTTAAAAGTCAAATCTCGGTTTCGAAAACCATTTTCACGTTTATTTGCAACATAAGCATTCTCATTTATCCCAAGAAGGTAATATTTTTCACATAAATCACTCGGCTGTACAATAAGACATGCATCACAACCGAGAACTGTAATTTCGCCGTAATTCTCATAAACTCATATCAACGTCAATGAGATTAATTGCAGTTGGCAATTGGGGAAATGACTTCTTTCCCCAATGCACAGCGGGAAAACAACCTTCAGGCGAGACTTAACACGACATGGAAACATATATTACGCGAACCGTAACACGACAAACACATTAATAAGCAAACGCACCCGCAGAATGAGCCAAGTTATAAGTTATTCAGTGCCAGAAGGTGTTCAACGCGCCTTCCCCCTCCAATTCGAAGTGGTCCGCCGCGGAGTCCACTGCAACGATGGACCATTTGTCTTCCATTCAACCCCTTCTGAATAAGTTATGATTTTGTTGATTAGGGATGACGTTCACCAGCTCTCCACTCCCGTTCCCGCAATTAATGTCTCTATGTCGTGTTTCTCATGTGTTAAAGTTGCCTCTGAGCAACCCTGTGCCTTTCATGGATGGATGAACGGATGGATGAATGGATGGATGAATGGATGGATGGACACTCCACCTCCAAGGCTTTCTTTCTCACCCTTTATCGTCCTTTCTCACCCTTTATCGACCTTTCTTACCCTTTCTGGCCCTTTCTACCCCTTTAGATGCCCTAAGTGTTGGGTTGGTATAAAATAACCTCTCGATTTATCTTTGAATAGACTATCGGATGCAGCCGATATTTGAAAGAGGTTGATGGGCGTGTAAAGTTTTCCACATGTCCACTAGATAGCGGTGCACGTTGATGTGGGGCGCTGCGCTCGCATGTGCAAGGTTAACGCTGCGGAAATGATGAATCGATCGGAGATGAAAGGACTGGAGTCCGCGACAATGCGAATCTCCTAAGCAGATTTGATTGAATCGGAAAATTGTCAGAACTATGAGCATCTTGCCTCGAATGATGCAGGGATAGAAAAACAAGATGGACTCTCGAGAAACTCATAGCAATAGAAACCAACATGTCTCAAATTAGAAATTATATTTATCTCTTAACTGTTACTTGAAAGGAATTGATGAAACATCCAATTTGAAAAACCAAATTGAAAAGAGTGAAACGAAAGTCCACTTTTTCCTCTCATGTGATGTGAGGAAAGACTTGATCCTCGATCATGAAGTGCGAGAAAAGCAGCCTTTACGGGCTTCTTTTCTTCATAACTTCAGTGAGAGTTTCTTTCATTGCTGTCGTTCAAATCACCTTTCCTGTTTTTTTTAATATACGAGGCATAAAATGTTTTTATTCTATTTTCTATCCTTGAGACACAGCGAGACCGTGGTGCACAATATAAAAAAAAAATATTTTAGAAAAAACAGGAAAGTATGGAGCTTTTGAGCGAAACGCACTCAATTCGAGCATGATTGCTTCCTTATTAAAAAAAAATGCTGGATAGAATCACATGTGCTTGTTTATGAGCAT
Organism: Darwinula stevensoni; assembly: GCA_905338385.1. Taxonomy (NCBI): domain Eukaryota; kingdom Metazoa; phylum Arthropoda; class Ostracoda; order Podocopida; family Darwinulidae; genus Darwinula; species Darwinula stevensoni. The sequence goes on from CAJPEV010001027.1 coordinate 30,924, forward strand.
TTAGATCTACTCACGCAGGATAACTTTCTCTTACTTTTCGTCTTTGAGAATGCAGAAAACGTAAAGAAGTTTCAGAAACTTCTCAGACTGGAAACATAATACACCCACTACTACAGGTCATTCCCTCATCTTTCATCCTCTCATCTCCTCACTCCTTCATCCCCTCATATCCTCGCTCTTTCTTCTCATCTTCTCAACCCTTCATTCCTTCATTCTCTTAATTCCTCATCCCTTCATTTTAAGCAGTGAATCGTCTGCTTCCTGGTGTAATTTCAGGGATTATATTTTGATTCGCAGGATTGTGTACCGACTCCCTTTCCTGTTCTCCTCTGTTTACCATTCCACATGCGACCATAGCCGATCGACATGTACCGTCTTATTGGGGACATTGTCGGAAACGTTCTTGTCTCATTACCCTCTGTCAAATTTCAGCTGCATCGGATGGTGCTTTCCAAAGTTACGAACGAAATTTCCTCATTAAAAAAAGGAAATGACGAGGCCGACATTCACTTGCGGGATCAAAAAGTACTCCGTCGCACGATCGGGGCCGAGACATCGAACCCAGTGACCGCAATGGAGCACCTTAAAGACCTTCCAGAATCCACTTAGCCGATTGAATCGATCGCGACCGACGGACTGCCCTCGTTCAAGCCGATCTTCGACCGATTCAGCCGATCGCGATTGGCTTCCGCGTCTTTCACCCTTTCCGTGCCGAGTGTTTAATGCACGAAAGCGAATCGAGATCGAACAAAGAGGAAATAGCAGAACGGCAAAGACGTAGTACAGTACGAGATGGCCTCATCAAGGCTATGTCATGCATGGCATAGTCTCGACGAGGCATGGCACAGTCCCGGCGAGGCATGCATAGTCCCAGCGAGGCGTTCGCTTCTCAAGGGCCGAGCGAGTCTCTCTGCGGTGGAGAGATGACGTCCGACCCTGACGCCGTGGGAGCGAATGAACCTGGAACGAGGGGGAAGTGGATCGGAGAGATAACGTTACGTCATCCAACCGCTGGGGTCCGTGTTGTCGCCTCCGTGTGCCTCACATCTCATGCGAGAGAGCGAGGGGGAGGGGGGGGGGGGCATGGAAAAGATGTACGTCCCTGTACAGCTACGTCCCTAAGTACCTCGAGTACCCATTTATCAAGTTACGTAATGGAAGTATCACGTGCGATTTTCGCTCGCCGGTGACGTGCCGGACAATTATGAGACGATGCGCTAGCAAGATGGATTAAAGAAAAAAAATCAGCTGCAGAGCCATGTGTCGTGTTCGATCGCTCCAACCTTCCTCAAGGCCAATGGTTTTCCAGAGCCAATGATCATCTAGGTCTTCACGTTTACAGAAAGTTCCACTTTCTAGTTTAGAAACGTGTGAAACGCTTGATTCCCCGATAGCCCCCCCCCCTCCCTTACGAAAAATCCCCCTGTAGTCCACCGGAGGACTATCCAAATCCTCCGGGGGATCCGCATGTGGACTGACAGTTAGCCATGTGGAATAGTGTGGACTTAATGTGGACTGATGTGGACAAGTCCACAGGGGGACTATGTGGACTCTATGTGGATCCTCTTAATCCACATGTGGATCACATGTAGATTCATCGAAATCCCCCGGTGGACTTAGGGTAGTCCACATGTGTGGATTTTTCGTAAGGGCTCCCCGTTAGGTTTACACGTCGATGGCTTGGAGACGAGTTATTTTTCTCGGCAATGTGAACGAGGGAAACGTGAGGCATTAGAACTTGAGCTGTTCCCGAATTTCCCCTCTGAACATTTCTGGCCTCGAGCATGCAATCTTGTTTCGATGGAGTCTGCTTATATTTCCGTCGTACAATATCGTGTTCATAAGCGAAGGAAATGTTTATTCTTTCGATACCGATTTTTTTATTATATGAAAGTAAAATAAAGAAATTTAAAGAGAACGATGAGGCCACTTCCGGATGCAACTCGTCAAACCTATACATGATAGAATCAGCTCATTCGAATCTCATTTCAACATCCAGACGACATCGATGTTTCGTTGCGACCAGCGATGTTGAGTTCTCTCCGATGCTGAGAGATCCGCTGAGATGAGAGAAAGAAAAGACACGAGAGGGCCGTTGCGAGTTCCACTTTCTATGCTTCGCAAATTTTATTCGAGAAACTTCAAAGGTTTGAGTCTTTCTGTCGTATTTTCAAACGCCCGTAAAAAAAAATGGAGCGGATGCGAATCCACAGCTGTAAAAGTTTTTTTTTTAAATTGCCTAAAAAATCTGGAAGCGGACTTGTGCGAAGAGCGAGGTCACCGCTCGAGTCACCTGGGTCATGGCAGGGTTATGGCAAGAAACTTGGATGAAAGGTTTCCAGGGATGGGATTACTTCCATTAGTCTCGTATTCCAAGTATTAAAAAAGGGCTGGGGGAAAAAAAAATATATACGGATTGGGTATTCGAAGAAAAACGCGGGGGATGAGCTCCTTTCTCTCAAAATTCGCACTAAATCTTCCGGAGCTCCTTCACTCGACTGATTGTGGGAAAAAAGTATATAAATATACTGTATGTATTATTTAAAAAGGGTATGGGTATGCGTCCCATCGCGTAAATTCAGAAATCAGGGTGCCGAGAGATGTTACTATTAATATTATGTCCTGGTAGGAAGGTAGTCAAGTAGTTTCACTGTTGGGCTCGCGATTTGCTAGGCGTTTGTGTCACAGGTTCGAATCCCGGCCACTCTCTGCCTTTTATCCTGGTATCCTACCATCTTCTGGATATAATAGTAACATCTCTTGGCACTCTGATTTCTGAATTTATGCGGCGGGACGCATACCCATACCCTATTCTATAATAAATATACCGCATATACTGTATATATACTAGCGAGTTTGGCGAGCATGGCGCTCACATCTTGAAAATAAAGTTGTTTAAGAAAATTATTCATAGTGACATCATCTGATATTCGCCATGAGGATCACGAAGTAAAAATTCAGTGCTTCGTTTAGTGTTCCTATACTGAATTAAATTCCTGCCTGTGGTCGTCACACTCTTCTTTGCGCATAAACTTCAAAAGACAAAAGTAGCAGACACATAAGCTCATTACTTCAGAGTTTTAACGCAATAATTCCATGTAGATTATAGGGAATATTATGGTTATATTGATATCTATATTCGGGCAAAAGGACTCTACGGAAGTCCCTTTTTCAAACTCTTCTAAAGGTTCCATACAGCTCTCTACGAAAAAACGCATTATTCCGTAAATGCGGCCCGTAGCTATTCCTTCCCATTTCGTTGAAGCGTGTATTTAGATATAGAATTGGCCTAAGCGTCCTAAGCCACTTTAAATCGGAATGTCGATGGAAAATCTTCCGACCTCTTCCCTGCCAGGAAAAAAAGGAGAACCCATTCGCATCTGCAAGCGTACCGGTACGCATCGTGTCCTTCCCTTCACCTATGAGCCAAGGTCAAAGGCCTTCCGCCTCGGACTAAGGCAGCAGGATTCTCGGTCAGATGGGTCGAGGAGTTCCTCTATGCGAATGGGTCGATCAAGACTGGTGTAGGCCTTCGCGTCTGTCCATGCTTTACATATAGGCCTGCTAACTCTGTCATATCAGGGCACGTACCTTCTATGTCGAACTTCATCTGTACGGAATAAAATAGCTGTTTGTTTTCCCTCCCGCTTCCCTGAAGGAAGAATATGCACGAGAAGTGGTATTAACCAAAGCGTTCATCTGTGGGTTGAGCCTAGGCCCAGAAAGCAGTCCCGCCCCTTCTTACCCCTCCCCCGAAATGTGTCCCCAGGGCATGCACTCCAAAAATGAGACATTCGTAGTTGGACTTTCTCTAGAGTCGGCAGCTACTCGCGTTCCTTCCGTTTTGTTGAAGGAAAAGTGTGTTTGAGAATGGCTTAGGCCTAAGCGTCCGTGTGTGGGATTGACCTAGGCTTACTAAACGAGACCCCCCGGAATGTGTCCCCAATGTTGGAATTTTTCTGGAGTCAGCAGTCTAACAGCTATTTGTATACAAAGTTTCAGCCTCTCATCAGTCTAGAACATGGCTAGAATTAGCGTCAGTCAGCCAGCCAGTCACTCGCCATCGTCTATGTACAGTATATTAGATAAATACTTTTTTTTCCACAATCAGTCGAGTAAAGGAGCTTCGGAAGATTTACGAGGTCTGATCAAAAAGTTCTAGTACTTTCTTGTTAAAAAATAAACCGCTTTAGGTAGAGGGCTAGGACTAGTGTAGGTGGGAGTGGGGGGAGGGGGGGGGGTAACCGCACGCATGTTGAATCCTCCTTTGCGCTAGGATTAACCAGTCGCGAATCACGAGTGCTGAAACCCAGTCGTCTCTGTGCTCTTCGTCGAATTCTCGATCATGCATCATGATCCTGATGCATCGTGAGTTTGTCCCACAAGGCCAGACAGTTAACCAAGCTTACTGCAAAGATGTTTTGACCCGTCTGCGAGAAAAAATTAGAAGAAAACGGCCCCAACTTTTCCAAAATGAAGCCTGGTTTTCGCATCACGATAATGCTCCAGCCCACACTGCTCTCACAATTCGAGAGTTTTTGGCTAAAAAAAAAAATTCCTGCGTTGCCCCACCCTCCCTATTCACCGGGCCTGGCTCCGTGTGACTTTTTCCTGTTCCCCAAGATTAAATTTCACGTGAAAGGAAAGAGATTTGAAGACATTGCAAGCATCAAGGAAAATGCGACGAGGCAGCTTAAGTCTTACACTCCAGGACTTCCAGCACTGCTTCCAGAAGTTGCAGGAGTGTTGGGATAGGTGCATAATGCATAGCATCGAGTGGGGAATACTTTGAAGGGGACAGCAATTGATTTTAATGTACTTATTTAAAATAAAGTTTACGAATAAAAGTACTGGAACTTTTTGATCAGACCTCGTAGTGTGAATTTAGTTTTCTCGGATTAATTCGGCTCCTCACTCAGGTACCTTTCGGTACTGTCAGTTCCACTGCTAGTAGCACTGTTAGCATTAGCACCGCTAGTACTGTTAGTACTCCTGCCAGTGGTAGTTGTGATATGAATCACCGCGAAGATTGTTCAAGCCCTGGCATCCTCGTCGAAATCGGTCGAGCGCTTTTCCCAGAGAGTTTTCAGTGCTAGGATGGGAATCGGTGGCTGAAAAGTACGTACAACGCGGCACGTAGGACGCGGAGCGAGTCGGGTTCAGTTTGCCGTAGGCCGGGGAAAGAGAACAAGTTGAAATTCCGATTTGGGGTCTCTACGGTTTCCGAGTGGAGGGTGGAGGACGTCCAGGTGGGAGGGAGGATGACTTCCAGGTGGAAGAGTGGACGATTTTCGTAGTTGAGTCTTTCTACCGTTGGGCATCCGTGAACGCGGAAGCCTTCGATGGGGGAAATGAGACGAGCAGAGCGAGTCGATGGCGTCGATCTCTCGGTTTCGGGGGTTAACGTCGCCGATACGATCGCGAAAAGAAAATGTCGGAAATGGATCGCAGCCGAAGCGGTTTCCCTCGGATAACGACCTCGGGTGCCTGCGGAAGCCATCGACAGATGGCATGTGCGGGGATGGTTCGTCAGTGAATGGGTACACGGTGGTGTCACCGGGAACTCCGGGTGTGTTTGGTCGATTATCCTTGTCTCTTCTTATCTCTCCTTTTTCTCCTTTTCCCTTGCCCTTTCCCCGTTTCCTTCCTTCCTCCTTCCTCATCGCTCTATCCGTGCGAGATAGAGATAGGAGAGGGAATTATCTCTCCTCTCACCGTTGAGGGAATTATCTCTCCTTCGCGCCATCATTCCTGCGAAAGAGTTGGAGGGATTTTCATCCAGGTCGTCACGGCAAATCATTCTTGCTACGACGAGGAACGACTCGATAACGGAGATGAGTCATGGAACCAGGATGGATAATGTCTCGTGCGTTCTACAGAATGCCTTGGGAAAAAAAGCGGCTCCGCCTCCGGATTTTTCCCCGAATGGTGGGGGACTAATGGAGGAATGAAGGGGATTTTTCCATTCACGTTCATGGACGGGAATCTGCAAACGCTGGCAAATGATTGGGGGTGATTGGAAATAGCAGGGTCATTTCGGAATTGATAGAGCATAGTGAAGACATAGAAAACATTAAAATAAAAAATTGGAAAATAAATTTATATCCTGGCATTATGCGATCTTTATTTCGTATTTGCGATCTACGACGGAGGGCATTGCGAGATTCGCACCGGTCGAATGGAGTATTGGCTATTGGTTCTTGTCATGAACGGAATAGTATAAGAAATAGTGGCCAAATCGCTATCATGGAACAGAATTATGAGCAGTTGTACAAAAAACTCATAAAATATCCCGTACATATTTTCAAGATTCGTTCGATATACCTGGAGTTCATTGTCGCCCCGAAATTCCCCACAAAGCGAGAGAAGGAAATAAATAGGCTGCCGCCCTCTCGGTCTTCGCCGCACGCGCGACGAACCCCAGCCCCCTCCCTGCTTGACGTCATCCCGCAACATCACCCCCTGACCCCTCACCACGTGAGATGACGTCAGACTTCCTCCCCTCTAAGGGAAAGGCGCGAGCCTAACGGCTGGGGGTTGAGTCTTCCTCCAGCAGAGGATCTGGGGCCTTTTTCACGAAACTTCTTTAACTTTTCTTTAACTTTATTTCGGCTATATTTCGTCTTTAACTTTTCTTTATCTTTATTTCAGCTATATTTCGTCTTTAACTTTTCTTTAACTTTACTTTAACTTTATTTCGTCTTTAACTTTTCTTTAACTTTGCTTTAACTTTATTTCGGCTATATTTCGACTTTATCTCGACTCAAAATAAAGAAAACAGCATGTCTCTGATAATGTTGCCATGGAAACTAAGGAGGCTTCGTGAAATGGATTTTGAGTTGAGTTAAAGTAAAGATAAAGTAAAGTTAAAGTAAAGTTAAAGTAAAGTTAAAGTAAAGTTAAAGAAAAGTTAAAGAAGTTTCGTGAAAAAGGCCCCTGGACGGAGGCGGATCGGATGTCGATCTCGAGGAAGAATCCTCGTTGAAAGGCGCGAGTCCGCCAGACGTTGGCTCGTTCATGCTTCTTCGTCTTAGAATTTCCTTATAAATCTTTGGACGAAGAGAGAGGGGCCGACGGAACCGGTTCGTTTTTATCGCATGACTCGCGGGTTCGTGAGCCTTTTCGTCATCATTATCGACATTTACTGTCATTGCTGTGATCGTCACATAGTCATGGCAAGACTCAGACATGTCAAACAGGCAAAGAAAATGTAAGAAAGAATGGACGATATTGCGCGCCGCGACGCGATGTTTGCGAATTTCTGGCAGAAATGTGGAATCTGGAATCCCCCAAAAATGTCTACAGTTGTAATTCGGAGATAATAACGCTATAATTAAGAGGTCGGACGTATCGTACTTCAAATTCCATGTACATGCATGCATATCCGATTCTTCCCCGTTCCGGAGTTTTTTTTTGTGGTTTTGGTGATACATATTGATAGATACCGCACAAAAATCGGTAGTTGAATTGGATTCTGATTGAACCTTTGAATGGTGGCGAAACTGCTTGGTCGAACATTACATAAAGGTTTATAATATAATCAAGCACAATAAGGTTTATAATAGTGTTACGGAGGGGGAAAGTGGCGGCGGACGACGGAAGGCACGAGGCCGAAAGAAAGCCAAGGAACGGCCGGGAATTGAACCCGGGCCTCCTAATTACCGGTCAGGTGTGCTACCACTACACCACCGAACCCGGGACATTTAGTCGTGCCCCTTGATGCCATCCTCATCCGTTACAATAGGATAAAAAAATATATATAATAATTGGTTATTGAGCAATACGGAGCCTTCGATCCATGGAAACTTTTTTTCGCGACGGTGCTTGTCCATTTTGGGAACGTGAGCAAACACACTTACGAAGAGGGGCAAGGGAAATTATTGCTCGTGTGCACAAACACAGTCGCGATAGAGCTTTCCCCTGGGAGCGGATGCATGGCAGATACATGACGGATACTAAGTGGATAAACGAGATTCTACATTATGAGTAATATGATCCTCACGACTTGAGATCGTTTGCGTCACGATGTCTCATCGATCCTCTCCCACGGATTGATCACACGAGAGGAGTGGCGTGAAATCCATTGCTCGATACGAAATGAGGAGTCGGGAGGGGCATCGTCATTGCAGCACTTGCGTCAAATTAAGTCGGTGGTTTTTTTGTCGCACAGGGGCGTGACGTCACCGGAGACGAGGCTTAAAAGCGGTGGACCATGAAGACTAGGAAGTAGAAAGATGAAGAAGCAATGGAGAAGGAGGAGGAGAGGGGACGGAGACCTTTACCTGTTCTTCGTCGCCATCACCACCGTCCTTTACCTGTCCCTCATGATATTCCTGGTGCACACGGGGGTGCTGTCTGAGCGGGACCCGGCTCCGTCGCATTCGCCGACGTCGAGGGTGCTGCTGCAGAATACCCAGAAGAAGTCAGAGCCGTTGTTCCCGAGGGACTTGTTCACCTGGGATCAGCGTCGTCGCGGTGCCATCGTGCTCCACGTGATAGGGGTCGTGTACATGTTCGTCGCTCTGGCGGTGGTCTGCGACGAGTTCTTCGTCCCGGCGTTGGAGGTGATCATCGAGAAGTTGGCGATCTCGGAGAACGTGGCGGGGGCGACGTTCATGGCGGCGGGGGGGTCGGCACCGGAACTCTTCACGAGCGTCATCGGGGTGTTCGTGTCGTTCGACGACGTCGGCATCGGGACGATCGTGGGCTCGGCCGTCTTTAACATCCTTTTCGTGATCGGGATGTGTGCGCTGTTCTCGAGGTCGATCTTGCATCTCACCTGGTATCCCCTGGTCCGGGACTGCAGCTTCTACTCCCTCAGCCTCATCATCCTCATCCTCTGCTTCCTCAACAGCCAGGTCCAGTGGTACGAGGCCCTGAGCCTCCTCCTCGTCTACGCTGCTTACGTTGGGTACATGAAGTTCGACGAGCGGGTAGAGACCTGGGCCAAGAGGAAGTTCGGGAGGAAGATGGACTCACGGGTCCAGAGCACGGATCAGCTCGTCAATGCGGTGAGGACGCGAGATCTACGAGATTCGGTGGATTTCGTTGCGAGAGGCTGACGATGGGTTCCGGGTTGCAGAGGAAGGGGAGCACGATGACGACGGCGGGGAGTCCGGGTCGGAGGGCCACCACGGGAAATATCGGCATCCATGGGCAGAACAGCAAGTTTCGACAGGGTCTCCTTCAACTCATGATACATTCCATCGATCCCATGCACGAAGGTTCGTTTCTGATGTTATTCGATCGGTTCATCGGTTTTGATTTACCGTGCCGTTCTTGTGTTCTGACTCTTCTAAAAACACGCTGCATTATCGTTTGAAGTACTCGTACATCACGCCGATCCTGTTATGCAAATGCTTGTGAGCTTCTTAGCGCGAACGGCGGTCAATGTGTTAACCTGCATCCCCATTACGAAACGTGTGATGACTTCAGGAAAACTCGACGACAAGGCGACCCAGATGAGAGCCATCGCCTCCCTCCGAGCCATCCTCGAGGCGACGAAAGCCAAGGAGACCGAGAATGACAAGGACAAGGGCGAGTCCTCGAAGACGGAGAACGGAGACCTGACCGTGAAGACCGTCGAACCCATGGGATCCACCCTGAGCTCCGGCTTCCAGAGCGCCAACACCAGCCACAACAGCGGCTCCTCTCAGCACATCCAACGCCGCCAGCTCCAATCGAACCCGACCCCCATCGGCACCGTGAACGACCCATCCTCCTCCGGGGCCGGGATCCCCCCGGTCCCCTCGCCGCTGCCGAACAGCAATTCCGCCGAGGATCCCACCATTCTCACCGCGGAACAGGTCAGTTCGTTTCCTTCCCGGATCTCTCCTCGCCGATTCCGAGAAATGGCCTCGAAATCGATGAGGGACCTTCCGCGAGCACGAGGCAACACGGGAGACGTAGAAGCCATAAAAATGTGATATCTTCCATGTCGTGAACGGACGACATTCTCCTCCTCGTCCCCCCTCACATCATACGGCCCCATAGAATAGAGAACTCACTCACACGCGAGACACCTCTTCTTTCCGCTTCCCGTCACGGACTTCCCCGGAAGACGATTCCCTCAGAAGCATAGGCGCCGACTTCTAAAAGATATTGGGAGAGGGGTGGGGTGGGGGGGGGGGGAGTGGTGGGTGACAAAAGGCCAAGGGAGAGGCTCGACGAAAATTCTTAACAATTACGAACAATTCGCCCTCTTCAACCACATGTCCTGAAGGTTGCCGAAGGACGAGGGGTTCCCGAGCCCACTATGCACCCCCCCTCCCCTCCCTACCTACGTATGCCACTGATTGAAAAGATGCAGAATTTGCATTGGAAATGTTCTCTATGTCATAGTGAGATGGAACAGATGGTTTGACGACCGCGATAAGTCATGAAGGCACCCTCCACCTCACCGTTGGGTCCTATGACCGTCCACAACCCTCCTTTTCGATTTTCCTCCCCTGTGTCCTTGCCCTTGTCCCTTGCCCCTGTGTCCTTGCCCTTGTCCAATGCTCCTCGTCGTCCTCGTCCTTTGCCACTCGTCTTCGCCCTTCCACCCCCCATACTCCTACGCGGTATGGGGTTGAAGGGCGAGGACGAGGACCCTTCCCCCCCCATTTAGCGTATTAAAAAATAGGAACATAGTTTTTTATTACTTTGTTGAAGCACCTTGTTTTCCGAATTCAAAGTGCCATACTTTTAGTGCATTAGTACTTTCACCAATCTTGCTCTGGCATTGCTCCCAAATAATATTGTTCGGGGGGCACACGCACCCTTGCCCCAGTGGATACGGCGCCTATGCCCAGACGATTCCTCACCTGATGCATGAAAAAGAGATTGTGTTCAGGTGAAACGGGTCGAGGTACGGGAAAGGAAAAGAGCCTACGGCCCCGTCGGCGAAGACGACGACAACGACGACGACAAGGACAATCGGTCCAGGAAAATCGATCGAGGCGACGCCCTCAATTCGAAATCCGAACCTCAAGTGCGTTTTTGTGCCATCTTCGTGTTGCACCCGTCTCATATTCGGTGGGGTCTCTGCACCGGCTGTGCATTTCCATGCACCCCTAGCTGCACCCGGGACTGCACCAGGTGGAAAGCTGTCGGTAGCGAATTATTTTTCATACCATCACGGGGTCTCCCATGATTTTTTTAAAAGCACTTAGTGCCTTGTACAGTACCGTGACGTGAGTTTGTGGACACCTGCGAAAACATGACATGTACTCAACCAAACAAAAGCACCAAAGAGTTGAGCGATATTGATGAAATGTCTCACACGTCATGTCATTGTCATGAAATCGATCGGAGCCTCATGGGCACAAAATCAACATGCAAAGAAATTCGCCAAATACTCCGTGAAGGGGAACGTGGGGGGGGGGGGGGGGGGGGGGGGGGGGGGGGGGGGGGGGGGNTTTTTTAATACGCTAAATGGGGGGGGAAGGGTCCTCGTCCTCGCCCTTCAACCCCATACCGCGTAGGAGTATGGGGGGTGGAAGGGCGAAGACGAGTGGCAAAGGACGAGGACGACGAGGAGCATTGGACAAGGGCAAGGACACAGGGGCAAGGGACAAGGGCAAGGACACAGGGGAGGAAAATCGAAAAGGAGGGTTGTGGACGGTCATAGGACCCAACGGTGAGGTGGAGGGTGCCTTCATGACTTATCGCGGTCGTCAAACCATCTGTTCCATCTCACTATGACATAGAGAACATTTCCAATGCAAATTCTGCATCTTTTCAATCAGTGGCATACGTAGGTAGGGAGGGGAGGGGGGGTGCATAGTGGGCTCGGGAACCCCTCGTCCTTCGGCAACCTTCAGGACATGTGGTTGAAGAGGGCGAATTGTTCGTAATTGTTAAGAATTTTCGTCGAGCGTTTGATATAGATCGGTTGATTCGGATGCTGGAGGCTGGTCTCGGCATCGCCTCATTTTACAACCTTAAAACATCGCTCAATCTTCTCGTTCATCGTATGGAGTTCTCGCGTCGCATTTTTTACTTTTGAATTACTTCCAACATCAACAAGATTGCATGCATAAAAATCGCTCAAATCCTGAAGTTGCTTTTTTTTGCCGATGAGTGCATGTCGCAAATCCCTGGAAACTCATGTAATCGCATGCCCCCTTTGCCCCCATTGCCCCCTGTGCCCCCATTGCCCCTTTCCCATCGGACCTCTTCCCGCACGGAGAGCGAGAGTCGCTCTTCTCACAGCAACCTTTCACGTGCAGGTCGGTGCCTGCTAACGACCGATTCCTATTGGAGACCTGATAGCAAAGACGAAAGGGAAACGGAAACGACGCATATGATTTTCTCATCGTAAGAATCAGACGTGGAACGAACCTACATTGGAGTTCGCAAAAAGCTTGCAACTTGAAAAATTGCAGGGAAATAAAAATAAAAAATCCAAAAGTCGAATTTGCCGACCCCGTATTGCCTCGACGGGCATGCTCTTGAAGTAAACAAGTCTTTTTACAAGGTAAAACAAGGTCTTCTATCCATTATCTGGTCAGCGAGAAACACATTTGGCATGGCGTAGGAACCTCATCCTGAATTTTAATACGTAGAAGCATGGAAAGCCATTTTGCTCGTCCGACGGTCACTCCGATGCGAATGAACCGTGCACGAATTTTCGGGGGGAAAGAGCAACAGAAAGGGCAAAAGGGTTTCCTTCCCTCTCCCACCCACTCCACTGGGGAAGGCGCACGCTTGGGAAAATTTGCACAGGAAAGATTTTTGCTCCCTGTCGATCCTGAATTTCGGCACGATCGCGATAAATTTCTGCCCTTCTCGCAAAAACTGAGATTTTTGCAAGTTGATTTTCTGCCGTGATCATCCGGCGTGGGAGCCTTTAAACCGCACGGGGAGAATGGAAATCACATCTTCGAATCATGCACCTAGCACACGGATACTCTAAGCATACACTAAGCATACACTTAGCAAGGTGTCCTCTTCGATTACCTACTTGGACTGCGTTGCGCTCGTCGCCATGAGAAATACCGCTAAAACGAGCGATAAACACTTCTATGGGTTTTCAGAGTCAAATTTGGGAAGAAAGTGAAATGCGGCAGTCGTATCTCGCGTCCGTGCCAGACAACTGCCGCAGAGTTGCATTTCTTTATCCGCGACCCCAAACGCAGATTCATTCATGCAATGCACATGCATTTCCATATGACGTCAGATTTAAAGTATATCTCATCGGCAACCGGCGATATCGAAGGAAAGTTATTGATACCGAGTATCATTTTTCCGAGCAGAATAACGAAGCACGAGAGCATAATGCCACAGATGAAATTCGACCCAGCCCCATTTGGGAGTCAAAAGACGAAAAATGAAAGGAACCAGGTCTCCTTTAAGTGATACATCGAGCCCAAGGAAAGCGAAATGGAGCATGAATGGCATGAATTGAATCTCTCGGCCGTTCCCATCGCGATGCCTCTCGATTCAATGCGCATATTGATGTAAAGTTGTGTGTGCAGAAACCATCGGTTACATTTTTTCGGGGATCATGACGGTAATGACTTATCGTCGCAACTTCGAAAGGATGGGCCGGCGATAATGACCAATGCTGACCAATACTGACTCGAAATGACATACGTATTGCGAATGTTGACTCGACTCAGTCATTCCATCGCGATCGAAAATTCGCTCTTAACTCTCTGCTAGGAGTTGTTTGCAGCAAACCGTGAAAGATAGAAAATTGAGCTCTTTTACCCTTTCATTTCTCTCAACCCTGAAGCTATTTAATGTTGTGGTTGAATTTCCACCCCGCATTTGACCTTCTCACGTCCACAGTCGACTCGGAAAAAGTAGACGAAGCAATTTTTATTTTTATTTTGCACGTGGCGCAATATCAGCGCCACGAGAAAACGCGTTTTAGACGTGCCTAGAGGAGATGCAACTCTGTGGCAGTCGTCGGGCACGGACGCGAAGTACGACTGCCGCGAAGCACGACTGCCGCTTCTCGCTTTCCTCATGTCTAGCATGCATTTCTCCTTCGTCCAACGTCCAGCGAAACGACACACGATTTTCCTGGAATCGTTTTCACAGCTCCCACGCAGCACAGAGCTTCATCTGAATTTCCTCGTCTCGTTCCACTTTCTTATTTCCACACGCGACCTGGAAAACCTTTGGGGAGTTCGTGGAATTATTGAGGTCTTTCGTATATCGAGAGCGTCTCCTATCCCCGGCGCAAAAACGCCTGTAAAGATAGATAGCGAGTCAATATACTGCGCACTTGCAGCCGTGTTCTTCCTCTAATTTGTTTTCTTCCTTTCCTTCGATTGTCTCGTCCGTTTCACGCACGTCTTCACGCCACGCGTTCCACTCCCTTCTCGCGCTCAACGGATAAAAAGGCGATTCGGCTGCTCGAGGCTTGAAAAACTCCGACCGGGCAACGAGTTGGACGAACCGACGCGGTCGAAGCCCCTTTGCCCTTTTGACCTTTTGTCCTTTTGCACGGCAGATCAGCACATTAGTGCTTCTTGGTTCGTTCGATGAAGCCGAAGATGCAGTCGTATAAAAAAAAAAAAAGCCGACACGGACTCTGCGTGCCCGGATTATTTCCGTTCCTCGTCCATTAAATCTCTTGATCATCCCGGCATTGACCCGGCGGAAAAGGGAAATCCGGCCGAAAGGAGAAATCCGGCCGAAAAGGGAAACCCGGCCGAAAAGGGAAACCCGGCCGAATAAGGTCACCTTCAGCTTGGTGTATTGCAGATTCCTCTGCCTGAGCGACGATGCACGAAAAAAATTGACCTTTGTGTGGGAACATGCATTACCTGGAAGAGGAAAATGACGAACATATTCTAAGAAGCGCAAAAAATGAACTTTCATTATAAATTACTTTCATCCCACGCGGAGTCGACATGAGATCCTTAATTGAAGCCGACCTGATGCATGCGAGTATGACGTCGGTGCATGCCGCTCAGGTGAGGCTGTTGCCTCGCTATTTTCTCCAAGGGGGGGGGGGGGGGGGGGGGGGGGGAAAGCGAGCACAAGGTTCCACGAACGAGCGAGGTGACCAGGTGTTTTAATCCCTGGCCTAATTACTACATCTGCAACTTGTGCGTTGCGTGGCCATGCATGTCGCTTTCTGTGGAACATCTCTTCTTTGGAACAGAAAAGTGGCCGGTCCTGCCACCTATTGACAATCAAAAATACATGGACAAACTGAAAAACGCGTTAAAGTGAGGGGAACGGTTAATTTTTTACACGGAGGAACGGCGGGATCGACTGACCTCGTTGGGAATGCCGACGGTCTCGCCGATGACGGAGGCCCACCACACCATGAGGTAGCTGTAGGCGGCGATCCATATGATGCTCCCCATGAAGGTCAGCACGTACCATTTCTTTCCTGCGTTCACGACCACGACACGAGATGAACGACACAGACGACACGGCCGAAGACATCGATCGCGGACGCCTCCTCGACCGAGGAAGGAGATAATGGGAGACGACTCCGCACGCGGATGATCGATGAGACCCTCGGGTTTGGTCGATCGAGGGATATTGAACCCTCCCCTCTTCCCGGAAACGGCGATAAACCGAGCAGACGATGCACACGTACCTTTCGGCGTCCGAGTGTCCGGCAGAGTGAACCAGAGGCAGAAGGTGATGGGCGCCAGCAGGACGTACGTCACCCTCTTCGTCCACGTCTTCGGCCAGGACAGATCCAACGGGGCGTTCACTTCCGGCTCCACCGCCGGTTCTTCTCCCTGCATCAGAACCCGAGAAGTGAAATCACAGCCCCAAAACAAATATACAAAAATGAAAAATAAAACGAGCATTTCCTTTCCAAATCGCAAAACACGTTCAAATCGTCGGCGGGAACGAATTCAAGGCGAAACTAGTCTTGGTTCAAAATCATTTGATCCTCCACAGATTTGGCTCGTTTCCAACGTCCGTCGCGATGCGGATCCCTCGGAATCGCTAATCGCTCGTGGGTTCGTGGAGTTCTCGTTGTCATACATGGCGTGACGTCATAAAAAATGACGTGCGATGTTCTTGCATGGCTTCTTCCTCTCGAAGTAAACCAGGCTACGATTGATCGGCGTCCTTGGCCTAATTGCCATGCATGATGTCGTGAGTACTGCAGGCAAAATGGGACATTAGACTTCACGTGCCAATGTGGGAGATCCAGGAGAGAGACACCGGGTGTGAGACGACATCTGGCCAGGAAACACGGGCGTTTCTAGAACCGAATGGCAGGTCTCGTGCGATTTGCACGCGTCGAATCGGGAGCTTGGGAATACGAAAACGATGTGCCTTCGTGCAAGTTGCATTTCGTCGTATTCAGGCCTCACCCAACCTTCACGTGAGTCGGAATGGGGATGATAAATAAATGCGACGGTCGTGAATGATTGATCCTCGACGTCACGGGAAAGGCGATCCCTCGAGGAGACCCGAGGGATGCACGCCACGCCTATCGACTGGAGGTAGTTGTGTACGGTCGGTCGCACGGCAACGTCTCTCCTCCCCTGTGGCGTTCGTCCTCCTGGGTGACCATCGCCGTGCTGCTTAGTGATGCTCGGCTGATGGAGGGTGGAGGGGAGGGGGGGGGGGGGGGGGGGGGGGGGGACCACGACAAAAGGGAATTCCAGCTTGCAACGAGTCAGATCGAAAGTCCTTGGGATCAATTAAGGCTTGCAACCCGGATAGAAGCAAACCGATGATTCATTTAATCAGTTGGAAGTGGTACCCCCCCCACCGGAAATCTTTCCGTACTGACAGTACTGCAAGAAGGGTGTCGATCCTTGAAATTAATGCTTTGAGACACATGAGGTCCTTCGATAACCACAGTTTTTTCGATACGTTCGGTTTCTTCGATACTTTCAGTACCGTTGCACGCAATGATAAAGCTTCGGTACCCGGAAGGAGACGGGGAAAAAATGCCTCTGCACCACGATATACCGTAGTTTCCCGTCCTTGCAGAGCGATAAATCGCCACTCGAATCTCTACAGTGAAGTAAGTTTAAGGAATGCTGTGCAATTGTGCCAAATTGTGGATTTCATTGTTCCCGCACGTTTACTAACGCCTGAAATATTGGAAGTACCTCTTTAGAAGTACTTTTTCTCTTTTCCTCCGATGAGAATGCAAATGAGGCAACAACTGCGCGAACGCAGCTTCCTTTTCCTGCGAAAAATAAGATGAAATAATTGATCAAAGTAACAGCCATTAACACAGTAACGGTGGCAACGAAGAGATCGAGGAAGATAAAGCCTCCCGAGCGAATTCCAACAATAAAGTGGTACTTAAAAGTACTTTTCCCCCCAAGAATCAACCATATGGGCCATATTTCCGGTGCGTGTTTCCCGCCGTCATGCAATTGAAATGCCCTGGGGAAGTCCTTCATCGAAGCAGGGAGGGGCGACGGGGTAACGGGTAACGGGTAACTGGAAACCGGGAATGGTGACTCATTGTTACGCGCAAGAGGTTTTCCTGAATGTGGATTTTGCAAGATTCCGACTCTGAACTTCCCATCTTGAAAATTTCTTTGCTTGGGATCATCCAGGGTTTCCGCAAGCCTCACCCCCTCCCCCCCTTTCCCCTTTCCCCCCCTACCCCCACCCTTTTGTCTCACGATGAATGGAACAGGCGAAGGAGGGGGAAATTTGCCTTCTGCGCCCCGCCCAGAAAGGCGATAACGAGCGGGATAAAATTACGACCCCTCATGCAAGTAGGACGAAGTATGATAGAGGAAATCGGTCGTTGCGTGGGATGCATCCAAGGGGGCAAACAGTATCGCTCGTCGTCGATCATGGGCGGGACGTCGACAGGGGAAACAATCGTCTTTTTGTCTCGCTTGACGTCATGCACTTCATCGATGGGGATCATTGTGGTGTTTGAGTGATTGCTGTGATAATGCGTTGCTGCGTTACTGCTTGGTTGTGTTTTTGCGTTACTGCGTAACTGACAGACGCCTTTTCGACGACGACTGCGATGCCTTGGAGTCGTCGGTCGAGCCGGAGTGTCGAAAAAATCGACTTGTTTCGTCGTCTGCGGTCGAGACATCCCGAGAGGAGCCGCAATTTCGCGAAGGCGAAGGCAGAAATGAGAAAAACGAGATGATCGAAACGGAGAAACGGATCGACCGTCGAGATCAATCCTGAGGATAATCTCAAGGATAACCTGACACCACTTTCTCCATTCACTTCGCAGGCGATTAATCTGCTCGCCCTTGTGTGGCTTCGCCGTGACGCAATCCGATTCTTTTCATGACGGGAGTGAAAAAGGCTTTGTTTGCGGTGAGGTCCGGCTCTCTTCTCGAGCGGAATGGAATTGCGACTCGTAATTTCTCTTCAAGCACCCATTTATGTCTTCGAGCACCACCTTGCTCGATCAGAGAAGCGCCTGAAAGCCGAGAGAACGCCTGGAAGGCAGGTGAATTCTGGTCGATGATGAATGTTTGCGTTTTTTTTTTTCCTTTTTCATGCCATAAAATCTAGGAAATCGGATTTCCCCACGTCCGAGTAAGATTGATTGAGATGTGATCGAGTCGCGGTTCGCAGATTCGTGGCCTGCTATGCGGTATTTTTGCTCGGAACCGAGTCGACATTGGATGAACGTTCGATGAACATTCGATGAACAGCACTCGAAACGCAAATATTCAGTGTAATATTCCTTCGGCATTTTTTGAAATTTTTCTGGACAGACCATTGTGACGATGTCTTCAAGAATCATTTCCGAGAATGGCATTTTGCGTGTGGAAGTTGGACTCGAAGGAATCAGCGGACACATTAAGGATATATAAAGGACATGTGAAGGGCATGTTATTTGGGATGATTAACGAGGGGATGGGAGGAATCCGGAGATTGATAGGTGATTAGATGATACACGAATGTATATTAAGTAGATCATACCCTGATATTTTGTTGTCTGGATACGAGGGATCGCAGTTGTATGGGCTTAATTGACTAAATTGGCTAAATTGCCATTTACGAGTTAGATCGGCTGTCGGCGAGGAATCGGAAATTGCAAACTCGACGAGTTCCAAGGATTCCCCACTGCTTTTATTTCTTTTTTTCCGGTCGCAACCTTGATCGCCGATGGTAGAAGGGGCAGGGGGGGCAGGGGGGCATGGGGAGGGGGCAGGGGGGAGGGGAACCTTTATGGCCATAGGGTTCTCGATGCGTTTAGTGAGGATCAGCTTGCGCAGCGATCCAGCGTTCCGAAAAAACGGGGCCGGATCTCACGATATGACTTTTTTTTCTCTTTCCTATTTGCCTCTTTCCAGAGATACAGAGAGATATTATTTTCATGAGAATCCAACGGAAATTTCTCTATTCATGGACTTAAATTATATATCTTCTCCGTATGAGAACATGCATTTTGCAAGAGGTAGAATTGAGATTATTAATTATTATTATTTTACTTCCTCCTTCATTTCTTTGAAAATGCACCATTTGACTTGCGTGGTCAGGTGAATTCCGTGAAAGCGAGGTTTCCGCGTTAAACGCATGTGATAACTCACGTGACAGCACCAATTCCTTTCCTGAGCCATGAAAAAATAGGTAAAATCGAGAAAATCTCGAGTCACTCAAGTTCACGATCGGTTCGCACCGGGTATTCGTGGGATTGACGCGTGTCTGAGGGTTGGAGATTCCAGTGCGAGTGGAAGCATCGCAGAATGTCAGAAGTCGGAGGAACTGTAACGAGATTGTTAGGAACAAAAAAAGAGCCAGTCTCTCAGAAACTCCTTTCATCAGAAAGTCTTCAGCGCGTCGGAACAACGAGACGACCAAACATCGAAACGATAAAACGATCAAACATCGAAACGACAGAAACATCGAGCAATGTCTTTGCATTTTCTAAATGTTCTTCATATACAATCCCGTAATTCTGCAAATAAAAATCACAACGCTGTTTCTTTAAAAAGTAACACCTCCCACGACAAAAGGGAATTCCAGCTTGCAACGAGTCAGATCGAAAGTCCTTGGGATCAATTAAGGCTTGCAACCCGGATAGAAGCAAACCGATGATTCATTTAATCAGTTGGAAGTGGTACCCCCCCCCCCCTTCCCCGCCCCCACATAAAGAATACCCGGTTCGATCTGGGGCATTATATTAGCCCTATGGAATGGAAGGAGAAAGAAGCTGGCTGATTCAGTAATGCTCCTTCCCAACCGCCGCTTCCATCGAACAGACATTTCATGTGGGATGCCTAAAGTGAAAGAACAGGATACTGTGGACTCATACCCAGCTTCTTAAGCACTCAGATGCCCTCTAGGTGAGGAAGATGCCTTCTAGATAGGGAAGATGCCCTCTAGATAGGGACATCCGGACCTCAATCCATCGGATGGCTTAAAGCTCCTACATGATGAAAGAAAATCGGTCCATTGTTCTTTCCGACGAATTCATCGTTTCGGATATCTTTTATCGCATCTTCACGAACGTCGGGCCGTTGCATTAATTACTCGTTGACATTAATTACTAATTAGTGAGAACATCTGGGCGAACCATCTCCAGCCTACGAGATGCAGGTCGTGCGTCTCATAGAAATAGCCATAAATCCTAAACATTAACCTTAAAAGCAGTTAACGGAGGCACAACGCCAGGACAGAGCCATAATGCCCGGCCAGCGCCATAATGTCTGAACAGAGCCATAATGCCTGGCCAGCGCCATTATGGCCGGACAGAGCCAGACGCGAAATGGTGCCAACCGGGGGTCGTATCCCTTCCATTCGTTTCCGTGAGACCTTCGAAACACGCAACATTAATTATGAGGAAACCGTCGAAGTCAAAGTACGTGAGGGTACGACCGGACTGAGTAAATGTATCCTGGATCTGGGATCCGGCCACATTTCATTAGACTCCGGACTTTTACGGGGAACCTTTGGTGCAGATCGGAAATTGTCACTCGGAGGAAATCGGACTGCTTGAATTCGTTTTCGATCATTCGATCAGCGCCGGAATTTTTTTTTTTTGCTTCTGGGAGAATCGTTCGTCTTGCCGAGCGGTGATCTCGTGGTAATCCTGTGGTAATCTTCATGTAATCTTTTTTCTGCTCGAGAAAAAAGTTTTCGGCGATTACATTCGGTTCTTTTTTTCAATACCTAACACTGGAATTTAAAGTGGGAAAAAAAATTCATCCGGCGCATTAATTTCGATGGACACGGTACGGTATGGACCTCATCTCGCCTTGAAAACGATGAAAAAGAAGAGAAAGACTTCGCAAGAGTTCCCCCTGTCGATCCTCGTCGATCGACGGCCGCTTATTGAGACCCTCGCAGCTGCAGCAGGGACTCGTGACTCCGAGCAATTTCCGCCTCCACCTCCGGCATTATCGTCTGCAGATATGCAACGGCATCGGAACGAGGAGGAACTCCTTACTGTCGATACATTCTAGCGTGAAAACTCCCGAGGTCGATGGCCCCCCCCTAGTGACATCTGGCGACAGTCGGACGAAGTTCCTTCTCCTCCTTCAACGCTTGATTCGAGACTTGAACCTCGGATCGCCGAATATTTTGCTTTCCAGCAGAACTCATCCCAATGGGACTCGTTGAATTTCCTCTTTTTTTGTGTCAACAAACCTCTTTTGTGAAACTGCTGAAGAGTCTCCAGGAACATCTTGATCGATGTACGGTTTCGGTGACGTTCGGTCGCGAGGGCCGGGAGTCGGATGGCCTCGGCGTAGCTCTCATCGTTTTTGAGGCTCGTAAGTGCGAGCGTGTTTTTCTGAGGCTGACAGGAATTTTTTTTCCGATTGCAGGTGATGGGACTCACGTTCCTGGCGGCGGGGACGTCCATCCCGGACCTCATGACGTCGGTCATCGTGGCACGGAAGGGGTTCGGAGACATGGCAGTGTCGTCCTCCGTCGGCTCCAACATCTTTGACGTCACCGTTGGGTCGGTTTTCGAGGTTTTTCCAGTCCTGAGGGGAAGGGTGTCGGTTTTATCGGATTTGGCAGTCCTGATGGGAAGGGAAGCGGTGGGTTCCTTCGTTTCCCCCCCCCCCCCTCCCATTCTATTGCTCGTAACGAGGGGGAAACAATCTCTAGAGCACTTGACGGTTGGAGGTTGAATGGTTCTGTTGGGCATTGCAGCACTCCAAGTCCACTTCTATATCCATCATGGTCATGCAGCTTCGAGGGGGGATTTATCGATGAACTGTGGCGACAATCGAGGTAGTTCGACGCGATATGCGGGATTCGTGTTAGCAAAAGCGTGGATCGAGGTCATCGATGGAAACCATCGGGGAATGGATCCTTTGTGGTTCGTTTGCTTCCGAAAAAATGATGGGAAATTGCGGTGCGACAACGCGAGACAGCTCTGGATCCAGGGACATCCCTTTCGAGCCTCGACATCCCTTTCGCATTACCGTGCGACACGCGAACTCAATTCGGAATGACCCGTTTGCATAAGTGATGAACGCGGAGTCCGTCGATGCTGTCGTCGATACGAAACGGGGAAATTGCAGGCTTCGTGCATTCGGCGTCGCTCGATCGCGATTCGAGGGTCGATCGGTTTGGTGTCGCCACCGACTGCGTCACTGGGACCTTCGGACTCCTTGGAAACGGAGGCAATTGACAGGAAATTGACGTTTTCGTCGATGCTAGTTATGGCGAATTTTTCGCGGGTTAACGAGGTGTTGTCTGCGGTCTCTTTTGACATGTGGCGACGTTTTGCAAGCATGACGATTTTGCCATCTCCATGGTTACAACGACTTGTATGATAGAAATTACTTAGCTAACAAAAGGCAAGTGAGGCGGACGTTGCTTGAAAATAATTTATCGGATGATTATAAATACATTGTCGCGCAAAAATCTACCAAGAAATGGCGCGTGACGTAGGGAAGGGGGGCGAGGGGGCAGGGGAGTAGGGGGAAGGGGATTTCCATCTCTTGCATTCCCTCATCCAGATCCAATGTACAATATTGCTGGAATGATGGGAAAACTTGGCAGTTTTCTGTTTGTCTTCCCAGGAGTTTTCTCTCGGCTATGGTTGGGCCAGCTCTTTCTGCTAAATAAAAGTTTTCACGCTTCTCAGCATAAAATGTCGGGTTCAGGGGACAGAACTCTTTTTGATGAAACATTTGCCCTTTTTCGTCATCCAAGTTACTTGGAACTTTACTCGGTAAATTCCAGGGTCACCGTAACTCAGTTTCATTCATCACGCAGCAACTTTTTGTGCTTACCTTTTGTAATTTATTTACTCTTGAACGACCCGTAGCGTAACTCTTCTAGTTCGAAGCGTCATTTGACTCAGTAGAATTTGAAATGCGACTCGAGAAGTGAAAAGTGAAAAAAAGGGTCATTGCAGGCTCCCGTTCCCATGGCTGCTGTACGGGATCATCTTCGGGGGTGCGCCTGTCCCGGTGGAGAGCAAGGGGATGGCGTGCTCCATCCTCATTCTCTTTGGGATGCTCATCCTCGTCTTCGTCTCCATCGTCGTGTTCCGGTGGAAGATGAACAAGGGACTCGGGATCACCATGTTTCTCCTCTATTTCGTCTTTCTCGCAGTCGCCCTCCTCTTCGAATACCACATCATCCAGTGCCCCATCTGAAGGTGCTACTCATGGCTGGTCCATACGATCCAAGGGTGCTCCGTTGCGGGACGGACGGAACGGCTTTCATCCTCGATGCAGGAACCGTCCCGGCAACGATCGCGAACGATCGCGGACGATCGCGCGTCGTGCGTGTCTCTCGGTTCGGAAACCGACTTTTAGAGATTTCTTCTTATATTTATCTAGGAAGGCGGGCACATGTGATAAAAACTGCTTGCATCTATCACATCTCTATCGACATATCCCCAGTAGAGTTTCACCGCACGTGAGACAAACGGCTCTATCGATTGTTGTCTGTTGTTGTTATAGAAGGACGAAGGCTCTCCAGTATTATCCAAGAACGAGGTAAGACCGGATGCGATTCTTTTTCTCTCGAGGGGAAGAGAGACGTAAAAAAAATAAATCGACGGTGGAGCCGGTTTTATTATTTTGCTTTCGCCGAGCAATAAACGGATTTGGATCTGGCTGAAAACGTCTTCAAATCGTTGGAATCGTCTTCAAAAACGCTCGGTCACGAACCGAGAGGATATTTATTGACTGCCTCGGAGAGAAGCTTTATTCGAGAAACTTCTTAGTTATTTATTCATAAAATGTGAGCCAGAATGAAACATAAATAGGCTTGAGCAGTGAATATTGCATGCTAGTCGCAACATGTAGTCGCTTTTTTGTAATTCACGAAAGCCATGATTCACATTTTGACCCACCTGACCGACTCGGTAACCGAGTTTCTGCAACAGAAAGTACCACTACGGCCACCCGTCGCTAATTACAACGAACGCCAAACGCGGAACTCAGCATCCAAAAGCGGAAAATCCTGACCCCTCACCCCCCACAAAACCCGGAAACGAATCCTCGTCCTCTCCGTCTGTCTCACCGTCTGCAAGCAATCGTTAATCGTTAATCGTTAATCGTCGATCGATCGCCTGCCGTAAGAACCTGCGGGGGTTGCGTCGACCACGTCATTTTTCAAGTCACATAGCATCAAAATGACCAAACGAATACCTGGAACCAGCGAGTTTCATTTTAAAAGTAACTTTTCCTGTACCTAAGTTACTACTGGGAATATGTACTCTGGGAATATTTACTTATTTAAAAGCGTACTTAATATTACAGTATATATTTTCTTAAAAACGTAATTTGTATTAACCTAGATGTAAGTCGGATGACATTTCACATTTCCTCATCCTACTTTCTTTTTCGCCGAGAGACATGGATTTTTAATCGGAGAATCATCACGAAAGCCCCCGGAATCGACATCCGACAGCCGAAACGCCTGTCCACGTAATGGAATTTAAAGGCCGAAATGACCTTCGACGAAGGGCATGGCATCCTCATCCATGATTGAACACGGCCCCAACCCTCACAAACCAGACAGAAGACTCCACCGAGACCGACTGCACCAGCCCCAATCGATGAACGAATCCACGCCCTCTCACGGCCTTCACACCAAACCGTTCGTGTTCGGAAACGGCCATAGATATTGAATACTTCGATAAATAAGGAGCGCCGCGGAATAGACTTCCCATTATAGGCCGGATCGACCCGAATCGACTGCAGGTGCATCGCATCGTCCATCATACATGGAAACGCGTCGATGAAATTTCGTCAGAAAAGGCCTTTTCGCCGCTTCCGACATCTGTCGAATGAGAGGCGAAGGCACGGGAGAGAACAAGTTGTTGCATCGTCCTGAAGATGTCGCGCTGAGTCAAAGCGGAAATTCAAGAGGCGGAAAATGTCATTCATCCATGATTTCATTCATCCACGATGTCATTCATCCATGATGTCAGGAATGATTCGAGACGAACCTTAACCCTTTTGTTTCCGAAGAATTACGAGTCCATTTTCTTTCGTGAAAAAGAATTGGGAAAGGTCAGCCAGCCTTGATGGCCACTCCATCGTCACACAACTGTCTGGTAACGCCAGTGGCGTAGCCAGGTTTTCGTCAATGGGGGGGGGGGGGCTAAGAGGAAAGTTGGGGGGGCTAATTGGGGGCTAAGCGGAACGTTGAGGGGGGGGGGGGNTTCATCGATTGGGGCTAAGAGGAAAGTTGGGGGGGCTAATTGGGGGCTAAGCGGAACGTTGGGGGGGGGCTAACTTCGCCTTGTCAGGTTGGGGCGGACGCATTTCGACCAGAGTTGGGGGGGCTTGGACCAAACCTGGGGGGCTGAACCCCCCCCCCCCCCAGCCCTCCCTCGCTACGCCACTGAACGCCACACTTCGCTATCGACAGTCTTCGATTTCGTGATATTTTCAGGTCACAAAGAAACATAATCTCGGCAAGCCAGCAGAGAATTGGACCTTGAGACAGTTTCCTCCCGACCGACCACAATAGGATCGCGACGATCTCGATCGGATCGCTTAATCGCGAACAGAGGAAAACCTGAGAGGTATGCCAGGACTTGCGGAATCTGGAAATGCTCCATGAAAATTGCATTTTTTTGACACGAACCCCACCGAAGAAGAACTAAGTCTCTATCTTGCCCTTATTCGGGGCGCGATCGAGGCGATCGATTCCGAGCGAAGATCCTCAAATTCCTGTTTTTGTCTCTCGAATCGAAGAGCGACCGACGAATAAAGCAAAATCAGATCGATTTAGGAGTTAAACTCATCTGATTCCGGGCAAAAATGAGTTGAACTCGTCGCTAAACTCATTTGACATGCACGAAATGCAATTCGTTTCCCTCTCAAACTAATCCTGAGAGTTAAACTTGCTCCGCAGCAGGTTCACAGAAACTAATCAAGCGATAAAAGTTTTTCGACAGGGATTCCGCGAATTTCCGCCCAAAATCCTTTCGAGCCGAGGATGACGAAGCGGAAAAAAAAAAGAAAATCGGATGAAAAGCGCTGCCATTCCCCGAATCCGATTACGGCTCCTGCCTCCTTGTCGTGAATGCAGGAAAGAGCGAACTCCACACTCACAAATTTCGGAGCGTTTATCGAGTGAGAAAAGGGCGCTTCTCGATCTAACTCCCATTTCACTCTCCGATTACTCGGCACTTGCTCTCTCCCCGCTCGATTATCACTCTCTCTTCTGTCGCAGGAAAGAACTAATAGGAGGGGGAAGGGGGGGGGGAGAGGGGGGAGAAGGTGGGGGGAAGGAGGGGAGAGGTGGTGACATGAGAAAGCGTACTCAAACGATGCCCTAGGCCAGGACTTCCCAACCCAAGGGTCGCGACCAACCCTGGGGTCACCAAGATCAGATTTGCGGTCTTGAACCGGCAACTAAATGCCAAGTTATGTTTTTATTTGCGATTTTAGCGCATAGGTGGGGATCCTGTCGAACTTCGGTCAGTGTTTGGGGTCCTCAATGGTATAATCGTGATTTTTGGGGCTGCGCGTGAAAAAGATCGGGGAGCCATGCCTGAGGCCATCTTCCTTGGTATGACGACACACCAAGGTTTCCAATCCTGGACGAGCACTCGACCTAGACATTGCGAACGTCGACCGATCGTTGCCATGACAACGAGTCGCAGTCACGTTGCACAGCTCGCAGCGATTTAAGCATAAAGAACCTTTCCCTATCGTCAGCCTCGGTCTCGGGTTACATCTACCCGATCCCGTACTCTAAAAGCATTCCATTCCGATTTTCTGAACGGTATCCGTAGACCAACCGTAGGTTGGATTCTATCAGGCTTAGGGTTCATAATCAGTATGGGCAGTACATATTTCAGATGCAATGTCCATACTGCAAACTTGTCTTAATATAGACGCTGCTTCGTCGATAATTTAGATTTAATATTTTTTTTAGCTAAGAGGGCTTAACAGCTGAAATCGTTCTTTTCCGCTTGTCAAGAGTCATTCGGCCACACGCCAATAGTATCGATTGGCGCCTTGGCGTAAGGTGGATGTAGGTATTTGCAGCAAGGTCACATATGTGAGTATATTTTGAATATTTTTCCATATTTCCTTATGTCCATAGTACATGTGTGCATATTTTGTTAATTTGAAAGGTGGCAACCCCATCGAGGCTGCATATTATGCCCAAGGACCTTCCTCGACCTCCTCCAAGCGCATCACGCCCCTTGCTGTATCCTCCCATCAACTATACTTGATCTCGTTGAGCTACAGCACCATGCACGGACCGCTTGGAAGTGAGTTCTCCTCCGGCGAGATTGGGTCTCCATCTCGGCTCTTCCACAGACTCAGAAACGCTGTTCCGATCCGGCTGCTCGTGCCTCGGGGGTCCTATACTCCCCTGTCGATAGGGTGCCCTCCAAGTTCTGTTTCGTCTGATTCTTCCGATCCAGAGGGTATGTTCGAGGGGGGTGACAGGATATTCTGGATGCCCTGTGCTTTTGGGGGAATCGAGACCTTCTTTCAAAATCCCCCTGAATTTCTTCACTCTCTTTGACATTCGGCTTGCAGTTCCTTCGACCTTCTTGGCCTTCACCACTTAAACATCGAAAGCGATTCTTGACATTCCTCAAGACTTTAATGAATAAGAGGCTCTGGATCCTCCCGAAGGCAGCCCACCACAGTCCATCTCGATTCCCTGCCCAATCGGCTCAAATTTCTCAACCTCTCAATCTCCTACCCGGCCTTCAGCTTCTCAAAAACTTTCAGCGGAATCAGGAGAGAGAAAACAAATTCGCAAGCTGTCGGGTACCCACCCACCACTGAAATGAATTGACTCTCGCAGACGATGAGATGACTCAGGAGGACAAGATGACAGGGATGATGTGAAGGACTGGATGACAGGGAGGGTGTCAAGGACAGGATGATTGGAAGGGTGTCCAGGGCAGGATGACAGGGAGGGTGTGGTGGGTGCTCTGCACAGATCGATGCCATTTCTCATCCATCTAAAATCAATCGAAGCTGATGGAATTCCCTCGTGGATCCATTGCAGCAATTTTTCGCGGGTCGTGCCCTGTTAGAAAATCGGAGAACGTCATGAAGCCTCATCAGAAAGAAATTTGCGATAGTTCATTTCAACTTGTCGCCATTGTCGGCAAAATGTCCTTGAAAGTGCCTCGAATTGAAATTATATTTTCTGATGTCTCGAGAACTTTTCTTTGTTGGTCATCTTTTCAATTTGGACGTGGCCTTTGGCCGGTAGAGAGTTCAAACGTCAAGTTTCGATATTTTCACTCATTTTTGGTCAATTTAGATCAATTTCTCTTGCCTCATTTCTAATCCTCTCTTCTCTCTTCAGCTTTAAGGGGAAAGCTAATCCCCGGCTTTCGTCTCCATGCTCGGATTACAGCACGTCATTAATGCACCCGGTGGATCTTACCAGTTGAGTGGAAATTTCCCCTTCGCCCTTTTTGCCCGGGGTCTAGGATTACAGAAAGGTCTTTCGGGCACGAATTCCACAAAGTCTTAATATCTCAATGGCTGTTGGTTGAGTCATATCCATTTCCATGGTACATTATGTTACCTTCATGCAGAAGCGTGAGCTTGTATCTAGCTAATGGTGTGTGCATTCATGGCGGTCGTGAGATAAGTACTGCTCTAAGTACTAACTAGTACTTGACCTCAGTATCTCGAGAACGGCCGGATCGATTGCAAAATCCTTCGGTCGTTCCAAGGAGATGGTCGTTACTGTTACGATTATGGAAGCAGCTGTTCATAAACTGGGTTCGTTCTGGTGGTAGGCGTGCCCAAAGTTTGCTCCATGGAGATTCATTATAATGGTTTGCTTGCACCCCAAAAAAAATAGATGGCAGACTTGTCCCAAGCACGGGCGAAAGGGGCAACGGGAAGAGCTCCACCTTCCTCGACTTATTGGCTGGCTTCCTTGAATTTCTTGGACCTAAGGCGACCACAGCCAGAGACTGAACGTGGAAGATACGTGAAGGACTGTTGCAACCTCGGGCGTCGAAACCCACTATCTCCTGCTTGGTCACTGAGCATTATCGCAGAGGTGACCCTCACCAGACCACGACGTACACACGACTGAGGTCAGAGATGGCCTAGGGCGCAATGCGCTTGTCTCTCCCACTTCCTACTCCCCGCATCTCGCCGCAGGCCCTTCTTTGCTAGGGTCGGTTAAGTGGTGAAATCGTCAGGTTATCTGACGGCTCGCTCAACACGGGGTCTACGGAGCGCCGTCGTTATAAGGACCGCTTTACGTGGAAATATAGTCGCAAGATAGCCGCCGAAGAATATATCACTTTCGTATATCCTTTTTCGGGGGATCTCGTGCCTACTCGAATACTTTGTGACGGCAGGCACAAAGGCAAATTTTGGCCGTGAAGGAAACGGTTTATTCGTTCTGCTGCCATTCGCTCTGAAGCTCCGAAGACCACTTCTAAAACAGGGAGAAACCTCGATTAGATGTCAGGACGACGGGACCCCAAAACAGGCCCAAGTGATATCCAAACGAGCAGATGTACGAGTGCAAGGACTGGCCGTCAGAACGATGCAATCGATGTTGCAGAAATTTCCAGGCATGTATATTCCTCGTTCCTCGGCTCACGAGCCGAGCGGCATGGAAAGAATTTGACCCCCAAGTAACAATAGAAGAAAAACACTTCTTGTCTCTCCGCCCCCCCCTCCGAGCACCCTTGCATAATTCGCCATTGTTGCAAACGAGGTTCTGCAATACTCTGCGCTAGAGTTTTTTTGTTCCTACTAAGATATTGGGTGAAGAAAGTGGTTGGAGACGTGCGGATTGGGAGAAATTTTCAGAGGCGCGATTTTGAAGCATGGAGTGCAGTTTCATAGAAAGAAGAGTTGCAAATGACAATAGGCGCTTCGATTCGGTATCCGCTCGACGCCAATACATCGCCGTGACGAAACATAGACAGTGAACTTGAGGTTCAGATCACTACGGTACCATAGATCAGCGGTGTGCAAACTGGGGGGTGCGAACTTTGGCCTTTACGTTACCTTTTTTCTTTCGGAATTAGGGAGTTTTAAGGTTCAAAATTAAATAAAAAGGGAAGAAACGAAGAAAAGCACTACAAATCTAGGAAATTCTGAATCCTGAATTGGCATCTGTTTTGCGGTATTGCATTATTTTCAATAACAGCGATTTTACTAAAGTTAACGTTATACCATAAAAACCATATATTCGTGTTTCCTTTCCCATGCCAACTTTGCCGAAACTAAAATCCGTTTCTGATGAAACGGAACTAGTGAATGGGGGAAAGAGAGAGAATAGAGGAGCGCGACCGAATTCTCGGATGAAAAGGGGGGCGGGCGCGACCTGAAAAGTTTGCGCACCGTTGCCATGGATAACAATACGTCCACGGCATTGTTGTTTTTTCTTAAGGAGGTATTTGCTGCCACTGCGGCATTTAAAGGAAAAAAAAGTCATATAAGCTTAAAGTGGAGTCCGCCACCAAAACACGTTGACATTTCCCCACTGTCTGTTTACCAGCTGAATTTTTTAAATCTGGGTTTTCTTTTACCTCAAAAATTCATCACAAAGTTGTTTTCTTCCAAAGTAACCATTTCACGTCTTTTTTTTTACCACCTTGTTGTTACCGGCTCGCCTCACTCGAATTTGCAAGCCTTAGTTGGCCAAATTGTTTCTAGCCCGCCGGGTCTGGCAATTCCTTCAGGTGGAAGTTGGCCGGACGAAGACGATTGATCGTTTGTGGGGAGGAGAAGCCGTAGTGAACCTAATTAAGTTGCTGCCACTCGCCTTATCGTGACATTTGACCTAATTCTCTGAATGTGGGTACTCCCTTCGCTGGGAGTAATATTCGATTTATACAGAACAGCCTTGCAGAGGTACAATAAGGTACCTAACATTCTTCAAGAAAGTAAAAATTATTTTTCCTAATTGTCATCGTTTCGATATTTTTCTGCGTCGATGTTGACAGTGAGTTACGGTAACGCTGGCTTTTTTTGTTCAAAATCGGGAAGTAAAACTAACCCCAGTTGCACGAGCTTTCAAAACTGTCCGTATTTCGTCGACAAAATGATCTTTCTCAGTTTCATGCCACGCAGACCGAAAGACATTATACGATTGAATCACATTCACTATTGCAATCAGGAAATGAAGTGAAAGAGAAGATTATTCTCATTACCGAGGCGGTGAGGCTGCATCTGCCGTGCAGTATGTGAAATATCCTCAACGGACAACACACGTCTCCGGGTCTCAAATGGTTTGTCTCGTGTAGAGTCAAAATATTTTTTCGTCATCGCTTGGTTCGTAGCTACAGAAAACCAGGATCTTCAAAAGAAAGAGTACGATGACTTCCCACTTCATCATAAACCTTTATATCGCGTAGCCAAAAAAAGCGCCTTAGTTGACGCTTTATAAAACTCACCGTGGATGATCTAGGTTCATGATTCTTTCGGATCACATTGGAAACACCAAAAAAATTTCTTTTATGAAAGTACATAGGTTGTCTGAGTAAAAATCCGACAGTCGTTAAAAGTGGAGTCATGAAATGTACCTTTTCCGCGCATGAGACGAATGGAGTTTCAGCACTGCTCGAATGATTTTTCTCCCTTGACTGCGTAGTATCGATTACGATGCTACGATGTGCGACAGTAGCACTATANAAAAAGGGACACATGAAAAGATTTCAAGTTAGGCTCTGGAAGGCATAGAAGTAATGATTTTGATAAAAATGAAGACTTTCGTCCCCATATGTCACGTATTCCAATGGGACGTATAAGTGTTTGCCATTTCGCAAAGAATAAATGAATTAATCACTATCCAAGGTAATGGAGAGCCGAAGGCTCGACCACAGCGCTAGTATACAATAACCAGCTCGATTCAGACCCCATGGGGAGACCCTCTCCCTCACGGACGTAATGAGCAGCGGGTCTACATTGCATTCCCCCTGAGGAATTCACGTTTAGACAAGGGAGGAAAAGGAAAAGACTGAGAAACCGGTGAGGGCGAAGTCCCTTTTCCTTCCTCGGCTTGGAAAGAACGACTTCATCGGCGACTTCTGCATTCAACGACCTGTTCATGGAAACTCTCTCCATTGCGTCATACACAATTCGCTCGAGAATGTTCATGTTCGTGCTGTAAAGCTTGAGCACCGCAGGAAGCGGAAATCGGAGCCGACGGAGAATTCAAGATTCTCTTCGTCAATGCTTTAAATAAATGAAAGATGATTGAATGCGGTTGGAGCCCTGCAATGAGGAAGACCGATTCGGCCAGGAAATATAGCACCTGAATGCGACCTGCCTTCCAAATGAGAACCATGGTGATTCATAACTATTAGCCATATGCTATGTTATCGTATGTCACTTTCAATGAAAAGCTCAGCAGCAGCTAGGTTGCAATAATCGATCAAGACACGATTATCAAAAGGTCAAAATCCATTCCATGCAATTGATTCTGAGCCTGAAATTGGTGTGTAGTATTGCAACTGCTCAGAGGTCACGGATGGAAAGAGAGAGGAACGAGACGGTGGACTTGTAGCAACTCTTGCCTCGCCCCCTCGCCCTCAGCCCCAGAGCCGGCGGGTTACGCCAAGGTCACTGGGGACACAGACGTCTATGACTGAGGCCCTGGCTCTTTGGGGAGAGTGCTGCGTCCCTTTCAGCTGTGGCTATGATCACTTCACAGCTTTTTGGTCATACGTATATGCGTTGCCGGGAAAAAAAGGAAGACCCAGAATGAACGATGTTACAGCCACTAAACTTTGGCCATTTATCGAAGGCATCGATGTATACAGATGATGAATCACTCGCTGATATCTGGCATCCCGATGGAGTGATCCAATCACGTTACCGCACCGCAGTTGGTACTCTGTATGGCCTTTTATATCCTTCCATATCACGTGCCTATCACGCGCCTGTCACGTGCTTTGGCTACTTTTTTTTGCCGGCAGTGAATATTCCATGAGAACTTGAGATTTTCCCCATTCCTTTCGGCGATATCAGAGACTCCCGTCCTCGCCAAATACGAAATCGGGAGCCCAAACCCAAGTCTGCGAGGAAAGAAACGTCGTGATTCATTAGTATTTGTTGGTACAGTTATTGAAAGCCCACAGGCTTATTTCCTACAAAGGAATAGTAGATAAGAGTGCAAAAAAGATGAATAACATTTTTCAACAGTTCTTGAGTACTGGGTACCAGAACGGTTTAATTGATCGACCGGTAACTGACGTAAACCATTTGGTCATCCGACGGTTAACCGGACTTGTGGAAAAACTCCCGTTTGGGTCGAAATTTCTCACCGAAGAGGAATTTCCGCGATGGGACCGATGTCAGAGTTATTAAAATTCATTTTTCCATCACTTGGGACATGTGTCGAAGGCTGAAGGGAGGAAATCCCATTTCCAGATGAGTCCTTTATATCTCGACGCGAGATATCTCCCGAGGTGAAGGAGAGAAAATTATCAGGAGCACACACACCATTATCGACACGGGAAGAAAAAAAATATTGAATATATACGTATAGACGATCGTGACTGACTGACTGACTGCCGCTCAGACATGCTACTACTACACCACCGAACCCACGACAGCCAGTCGGTTTTCTGAATGCCATCCTCATCTGTCACAAAATATATTTAAGGAAAACGTTTCCTCCCAAAATTTACTGACTGACGCTAATTCTAACCATGTTCTAGAAAGGTTAGACATGTGAAACTTGGTACACATGTACCTTTTGGGATGCAGAGTTCAGAAAAAATCCCACTTTGGAGGTATATGCCCTGGGGGTACAAATTTTGGGAGGAAACGTTTTCCTTAAATATATTTTGTGACAGATGAGGATGGCATTCAGAAAACCGACTGGCTGTCGTGGGTTCGGTGGTGTAGTAGTAGCATGTCTGAGCGGCAATCAGAATTTCAGGGTTCAATTCCCGCCCATTCCTTAGCGTTATTTTGGCTTTTTTTGCCTTCCATGTCCCGTTACTCATTCCCCTCCATAACATTATTTTTGCTTGAGTAAAACGGAGAGGCATGGAAAGCGTAAACCTGGCATGGACGGGCCTACCGAGACGATGAGTTCAGGAAAATTTAAAATGGCAGATCTATGCCCTGGGGGCATATTTTTGGGGACCGACGTTTTCAAGTAATTTTTTTTGTCCTGGCGTATTGAGCTAGTGTGGAAAGATGAACCTTGGTACATAACTACCTATTGGGATGCTGCGTCCAAAAAATTTCAGACTTTGGAAGTAAATGCCCTGGGGGCACAAATTTCAAATGGAGATGTTTTCAAATAATTGTATTTCATTAGTTAAACTGATGAACATGGAAAGCTGAAACTTTGCATGAATGCGACTACTGAGACAAGGAGTTAAAGGAAAATATCAAGTCTCCATAAATCCCAGGAGAATTTTTTCGAGGGGCGATGTTTAAAAAGAAAAATGTTGTGGCGAATTGGACAGTAATGGAAAGGTGAAACTTGGGACACGTATAAGTGACATGATATTATTGAGTTGAGGGAATATTCAGCTTTCATGGTGCATCCCCTCAGGGCATAGCTTTTGGGTGGTTCGGATTTTTAAACATGTTTTTCCACCAGGGGAAAATGCAAACGTATTAGGTTGAAACTTTGTGGGCATGTATTTCTCTGAGGCTTGATTTCGGTAAAAAAAAAGAAGGTAATTTTCGGTTAAAACACCTCAGGGCACATATTTTGCAAAAGGCGTAATTTCCCAAATTTTCTGATCCAACAAAACAGAGGACGCTAGAAAGTTTAAACTTAGCAAAGCAGTACCTGATGGAAAGCTAACTAAAGAAAAAATTCTACTTTTATTATAAAGAGACTATCTTGAGTAGCTGATTGACTCACAAAGGTAAGTCATTCTCATGCTAAGTTCAGGAAAAATTCTACTTTTACATGCTATAGTGCCACACGTTTTCGGGGAACATATTCTCAAATAGTTATCTTTGCTTCAATGGAACGGAGACACATGGAAAGCTGAAACTTGCCAAGAACGTGACTGCTGACGCACTGAGCTGAGGAAGAATGCCAAATTTCCAAAATGTTTTTGGGGGCATATTTCTTGGGGACGTTAAGTTTTCAAGGAATTATTCATATCCTTGCGAATCGGGCAGGAATAGAAAAGTAACAGCTGGCGCACGCATAACGGACGTGATGTTTATTTAAGGAAAAATTCAAATTTTGTTGTGCATCTCCTCAGAGCAAAGCTTTTGGGTGGGTCTATTTTCCTAATACATTTTTTTCCGCCAGCAAAAAGGGTAAACGTATGAGGCTGAAACTGGGTGACATGGAGTTCCCTGAATCTACAATTCAGAAGAAAAAAAAAAGTTCCGTTAAAACTCATCAGGGCGCCTTTTTTTAAGTCCCATTTTCCTGAATTTTTTTTGATCCAACGAAACAGAGACAGAAAATTTAGGTTTCCTCAGAAGTACCTGTTTGATGACTGAGTACAAGAAAAATCCTACTTTTGAAATATGTCCCCTTTGCATAGATTATATGAGGGAAGTATTTCAAAATGTATTCTCGACCCTTGCAAAAAGGGACACATGAAAAGATTTCAAGTTAGGTACACTGGAAATTATATTGGGTTGGAAAGAAAGTCTTGCGACATTTTCTGACGAAGCCCTGCGGAACGCCCTCAACGCGAAGCCATAGACTGAAATTGCATTTCAATAAAGTTATAAAATTTTGAAAAATTTGCGCAGTGTTGCAAGACTTTCTTTCCAACCCAATAGAAGTAATGATTTCGAGAAAAAAATCAAGATTTTCGTCCCCATATGTCGCGTGTTTCAATGGGAACGGTCTTTAAATACGGTTTGCCATTTACCAAAGAATACATGAATTAATTGCTATCCAGGGTAATGGAGCGCCGAAGGCGCGACTTTAGTATATATATACTGTATATACATGGTGCCCCAAAAGTTCGTTGACCTTTTTTGATGTGTCCGAACAAGTTCGGGCGAGCCTGCTCACACCCAATTTTCAGTTGTTCACCATCACTTAAGTGTGCTTTTTAGATTTTTGCACCAAAAAATTGCATTTGGTTATAATTTGTTTTAAGTTTTGATGGATTCGAAAGATCAACCATTATAGATCTACACAAGGCCAAGAAAAGGAACTATGAGATTTTTCGAACCCGCGCTGGGATGGGTATCAGCGAGCAGCTGGTGTCAAAGACAAACAAACGGTACAAAGAGACTCTCGGCCACAACGACAGGCCGAGATAGGGCCGACCATGCTCTGCTGTTACATGTAGGAATGCCAAAATTGTCATGGAGAGGCTTCGACGTAATCCAAGGAGGTCGACGAGGAAAATGGCCTCACAAATCAGTCGCAGCTCGGTTACCAGAATTCTCAAGAAACAAACTAGGTATCCAAGCTTACAAAATGAGACAGGTCCAGCTTCTCGGCAAGGTCGCCACGAAGAACAGGGTCTCTCGTTGCAAAGATCTGAAGCAGCGTCTCGCAACTGGGTTCCATTGGGATGTCCTGTTCATCGATGAAAAAATTTCATCGTGCAGCTGTCGTTGAACCGTCAGAACAACCGATTGTGGGCAACCAGCACCTCTTCGATCCCTCCAAGTGTCCGCAATGTTATCGGCGAACAAAAATCTGCTGGTGTGATCGTTTAGGCTGGCATCACCGCTGACGGCCGTACTCCACTCGTTTTCGTCAAAAAAGGAGTTAAAATCAATGCTGAGTTTTACAGAAAGGACGTCCTTGAAAGGGTTGTGAAGCCGTGGGCAGCGAGACATTTCTGGGACAGGAAATGGATTTTCCAGCAAGATTCAGCGCCGGCCCACAAAGCCCTCATTGT
This sequence comes from Darwinula stevensoni, assembly GCA_905338385.1. Classification (NCBI taxonomy): domain Eukaryota; kingdom Metazoa; phylum Arthropoda; class Ostracoda; order Podocopida; family Darwinulidae; genus Darwinula; species Darwinula stevensoni. The sequence goes on from CAJPEV010001027.1 coordinate 68,038, forward strand.
TCAGAAATGGTACCAAGAAAAATATTCCCGACCTTATCGAGGAATGGCCGGCTTCCTCGCCGGACCTAAACCCGATGGACCACGCCGTCAGGGCAATGTTGAAGGCTAAGGTCTGCTCTAGGAGCCATCGTAGTGTTGACTCTCTGAGAGCTGCTATTGTCAAAGAATGGAAGAATTTGCCTCAAGAGTCACTTCGTGCCGCTGTGGATGAATTCCCCGAGAGACAGAAGACCTTAAGGGAGCAAATATGTAATGATTTGCACATCATCTGTTTTTTGAGTTTCTACTGATTGTATACGTGCAGTTTGTTCGTTGGTTTGTTGATTTGCTCATCAAAAGTGTGAGCAACTGAGTCAGCGAACTTTTGGGCCACCCTGTATATACAATATTGAGTCCTACGACATTTAAAAACGGCTTATTAGGCGAATGCTTGGCAGGGCAGTAGCCTGCTTCCAACCAAGGCGCACAGAAAAGGGAATTAATTGTGGTGCCATTCCCAGGGGAGAATAACCCCGCTCCCGAACCAAACCTGACGGATCGAATGACTAAACTATGGGAAGCAAGCCTGACTGCAGAAAAGGGCAAGGTTGAAGAAAGATAAAAGAGGAAGGACGGTGAAGAAAAATGGCAGAAATCGTGATGCAGCCTGCGTCTTCGCGGGATCGAGACTGCAAGCTTAAGGCCAGGCGTGAGGGGAAGCAATACTCTGGATCAGATTGAATTTCCTGATCGTGGATGGCAGCGTCTTTTTTTTTCGAACTTTAAAACAGTGATTATATGGACATTTTTAAATGTGGAAATTGAAACAAAAGTTGCTCAATTTCAAACCCAATTGAATGCTCTTTCAATTGAGTCCTACTTCCTCCATCTCTTACCTGTAGAAGAAGGCCACGAAGGAAGAGAAAGCGAAGCTCTAGGCCAGATTTTTGACGCCGTTCGACCGGTTTCGTCGGGTGGTGCACGGCCGGCCTAGAGCATCGACAGTTATTGCAACCTGTTTATTATTATAATATTAATATATAAATTAGGAATATTAGATGGGACTTGGAAGTACTCCCCGTTCCAAGGACAACCCCAGCCGAAGTCTCTCTGCGCATGCCATTGTCTGCAAACGATATGCTCAAAATGTCTCACGACGAAGCCACTCGAAACGAGTCTCAGGCCGCACAGCCAACAGACGACATCCAGCATGTTCAGAGATGATGCCAGAATTGTCCCCGGTGAGGGAGCCTGATTCCCACAAACGGAAATCTGTAGATTGAAATACACCCTGACGGGTTTCTAAAAGCTTTCACCTAGCTAGAGGTAAACAGAACGAGAAAGAAGCTCGATCACCAGTGTTATAAATCACTGGGAATACGAAGAAATTGCCGCAATCCGAGCCTGTATACGGTTCCCGGTCAATTCCCCGACAGTCAAATGACCGGACACCTCTGTATACAAGGTCGAAACCAAGTCCTCGTTATTATAAAAATGAAATACTCGGTTCCCCCTCTGAGGTATGGTATTTAATGGAAATTTCTTGTTTATTTTGCAGTTCAAAACCCTTTAATTGTTTAAAGATATATATAGAGGCAAGTCCATTGTTTATCCTCTCCAAGTAATAAAAAAGGGGAGAGAAGAAGTGAGCACGTGCTTCATTCTTTTCCCTCAATTTTTTTTCCTGCCCCTCTCAGAAGTTCCTGTGTGAAGCCACCGACTGCACACTGATTGGCTCGATCGGCTTCACACTCTGGAAAGCAAGCAAGCACTGACCCAAATTTCCCTCTCTTTTTGCTAAAGAGAGTGACATGGAGGAATATTACTCCAATTTCCTCTTCCTTTTTTTTTGTTCTACCAGTGTAAAAAAAAAACAAAAAAAAAAAACAGGAATAGTGAGGAGAGGAAAACATGAGTTAACTCTCGCCTTTTTGAAGGGTGGACGACTGAGCGTGCTTTAGACAGCATGGTGCGTTAGTATAAAGACCTTTAAGGTCCTGTCGCCTGCAGACGACGTTCAACATGTGCAGAATAGACGATGCTCAAATTTCTCTCGGTGAGAGGAAACGTATTCCTACGTGGCCACGAGGCGTCGGACGCCAAAAACACTCTAACCAAACAGAAAGACATCAGTTCAAAAGGAAACGATGGCGAAATGAGCCTTCAGAACTCCGCAGGATCCACTCGAGGGACCCGACCCAGCAAAAATTCTTCGTAGGAAATCTTTCTTGGAAATGCCAACAGAGCGATGGAGAGTCAGAAGACGGAAGAGCTGCAAGGCTGCCAGGCGACAGCATCCACGGTCGTCCCACAACCACCAGAAATTCACCCTCCATCGGCCGGAGAGAGCTCACGCTCACGCTGCCGAAAGGCAACCGGTGCAACGTGAACAGTGGAAGTGGATGCGACGATGCTCAGGAAAGGACCTTCGACCGACAACCTCCGACCGACAGCCAAGGAGAAATGAAGCTCTATCCGTGTCCGAAACGTCTTTCCATACGCCAGGCTCCAAAAGAAAAAGAGTAAAAGGGGGCAACTCTGCTGGAAATCCCTCTTTCTGCTTCCAGCTTTACTGGAAAGGTTCCAATTATAGGAAATGCTTATGCTGCTATCCGAGCCGGCAGAGAAGTGCAAACGAGAAACGTGAGAGAATTCGAATCATCGAGGACGAAGAGGAGACCGAAGTCTTTTTTATTCTTTGTTTTTGAACTCGTCGGCTTCTCTCCAATGGCAGCCGATTCAGCTCTTGACCTCGTCGTTAATCCTTTCGCCTTCTACCGTCTCATCGAGGGCGATTCCAGGTTTCCCTCGGCTTTGCCGTCCATGCAAACTTTCCTTACCTTTTTTTATTATTAGCTTTTGGGGATTTTCCTCCTTTCTCCTTTTTCTTTCTCCAAGTGTGATCCCGTCACGGTCATCTCTTGATTAGTATCCAAAAAATATATACTCGCTGATGTTTTACTGGAGTTTTATCCTCGGCAATCCCTTTTAATCTGTCTTTGGCGAGCCTTCAGTACTTAATTCTTCCCCCATCAATTCCATATAATTCCCTCAATTGTCTGATATGGACTTCCTCCTCGAGCCGGGAATCATTGGATTTCCGGAGTGGACTGTTGCTCGGTTTCGCAATCTCACTAAAAGATCGCCAAAACGAGATCCTCAATTCGTTTGGAAAGGGAAAAAAAAAATCCAATTTCACTGTTTAGCCGGATTAATTCCCTTCCGCGAAAAAAGTTGTTCGATGTATCTCCATCTAAACGAGTTTCCTTCTATTATGCTTCGGATTGTCCCTTCTTGGCCTTAAAGGGTGCAATTCCTCGTATTTAACCAGATTCTACAGGGTGACTCAAAAGTCCTTGGACACCTTTAATCAAGTGTAGCATTCTCTAATGAAGACCAATTTAATTTCTGATTTGACCAGTGCAAAGACCACAAAAAAAACTAAACCAACCATGTTTTTATGTTATTTTGGTGAGCTTTGAGATCCTGCTTGCTGGAAGACCACTCTGGTTTTGAAAAATCACTGCTTCTCTTTGATGTTTGGGAACAATATCAAGAGCTTTCGACCTGGAACTTGGAAGGCAAATAGATCTGTAGTAGATGTTGCTTCACTCAAAAAACCACCTGGCTATCACTTGTCCAACGGTTTTTCCAATAGGTGTCCATGGACTTTTGAGTCACCCTGTAATCTCCTGCAAGAATTAATTATCCACTTCTTGCAAGAAACGTTCTTAGAACCCCAGGTTTCAGCCATGGAAATTGCCAGAAAACACTTTCGTCTCATCTCGACCGAAAAAAAAAACACCGCGGGAAAAAAAATCAAACATCCGCTCCCCACCCGAAAGCTCAAGTAAACCGACCAGGGAATAAAAAAAAGGGATCCCATTCATCCCATCGACCAGGCGACACACTGACGTTGGGACGGCGCTGTATGAAAGCAATAATGTTGTGTGAGTATACTGTCACCCTGATGTTTTCACAATGTTGTTCTGATGTCTTCGCCACAATATCAGACAAATGACTAAATGTAGCAGAGAAATACATGCTTATAAATTCACAAGAATTAACTGTGATGAAACTGTAACACTTTCGGAACCTCTGAACATATTTTAATTACCACAACATTGGCTACATTGTAGAAAACATTGTTGCAACATTTAAATGTCCTTTTATACGATGCTGTAGCAACATTTTCCTATAACGTTATAACAGCGAATTCTTTCTGGCATTAACAACGTTTTGATAATGTTTGCGGAGTTATACCCCCACCATTTAATAGGTTCATCCAATCGGCGCCAGATGGCATCTCAACGTCACTCAAGCGAATCTCCCTTTTATGTACCGGAAATGAGTTCCTTATATTTTTATTTTGGTACCTGGTCTTTCCCCACGTAAAACATAGGGAAAAGTATCGGAATTCCTGGATAGACCCGTTTACGTGAGTTACACGGCAGAAGGTGACCTCAGGTACTTCTTGCATTCGGGTCGAAGGAAACATGGCAAAATGTCATAATTAACTCCATGAGTTAATAAGTGCCTTCGGAGTTCTGATTTTCCTAAAGAAAGTAAAGGAACCTAGATCTTACTGAGTCAGTAATCAATCCCTTCCCACTTAATGTCGTCACTCTGTTGTTACGGCAGAAGGGAAATGTTTTCACGACGTGAATAATAATGAATAAAAAGGACATTTAGATGTTGTAACAACGTTGTCTACAACTTAGTCACAACATTCCATATGTTGCGGTACAGGATTTCCACAAAATTGTCACGTGTGTAATACCTGGGGCCCCCAAGAGACTCCCCGTTCCACATTTTAACCCTGGGATGCATCATTCAATTATGCAAATTTCCCAAGGTCGGGTCTATGGGACTCGCTACCGAAAGAACACTCGCTCGTTAAAGTCTTGAAGAGAACATTCCATTTATAAAAGAAACCTATGGATCAAGTATTGAGTATACTGAATGAGTATTCTCGAGGGATGCATTGGTCCTGTGGAGTGATGGTTCACTCCGCTTTGCTCACCCCACCGGTGACGTAGCGAGGAAGGGGCTGGGGGGACTTCAACCCACCCCCCTCCCCCAAGTTTGGTTCAAGTTCCCTCAACTCTGGTTAAAATGCATCCCCCCCCCCCCCTCCCTGCCCCCTCCCGGCGAGGAGAAGTAAAGAAAGTTCTAATTCCCCACCGTTTCGCTTTGACCCCATTGGCGAAATTCTGGCTACTCCATTGCACCCCACCTTGCTCACCCCGCCTTGCTCATCCCACCCTTGCTCATCCCACCCTTGCTCACCCCGCCTTGCTCACCCCGTCTTGACCGTGGTCACCTCCGGCCAGAGAACTTCCTTCCCCTTCCACCCTCGAGCCAATCCTCATCCCAGGTTTCGGTTGAATTTTATACAAACAGGAATTGAGGCTTCAGGCGTCCTCGAGGCAAAACGCGCACTATTCCCACCCCTTTGAGCAATCTCAAAGGGGAGGGGAGGGGGGGAGGGGGAACCCATAATGAAATGTTTTCCTTTTTTAAATCTTATCTTATTCTGATACTTGACGCTGCCTCAACCGAGGCTCCCTTTCGATTGTACCTTTTTCACCCAATCTGGCCCGATGTATACTACAGTGTATACTCGTATACCGAGTGAATACGGATCTACCCTTTTGCCATGTGTGGGAGCAAGGCTACGGGAAGAGACGAAAATTTCCTATTCGGAGACCACTATTCCGATTGCATAGGCGCCCCGATTCGAAGCACGGCGACCTAAAAATGAATTCAATCGACGTCCTTTTAAAAAGTCCTTCGAGAAACATCTACTCCTTCTGTCCTTTCGCTTTCATCAGCTGATAAGACATAGCAAGATAGCACCAAAGTCCCCGTAAAGAAATGAAACCGCTGAGATTTCTTTGAATCCATCGATGTCATCTTCGGAAGGCGGAAGTCGAGCCAGGAAGACCTCGGGCAATATTGCTAAGGCAATATTGGCTCAAAGGATGAAGGAAGCCCGAGACCCGAATCCACGGCCCGAAGATAAAACAGGCTTGGATCTGACTGAGCCAATACGATTCTCATCTATCGTTTATTCCTTCCGACTCCTCGATAAGGGAAGGACTATGCACTGGGGATTTTATCCCGCATTCTCGCAACATGGAGGAAAAACCGACGTAGAGAGTGCGTGTGTCTACCGAGTTCCGATCTTTTTCGTAGAATCCGTCACTTATTGGAATTGATGTGCCATCGTCGAAATTAGTCTACTGTGGCGTCTGGAACCTGAGATTTTCGTCAAAATAGAATATTATACTGTAGAACGGTCCATGCCTTTCTAGCCATCACTGTCGATTTCGTGTATTTTTATTACCGTCGATGTAATCAGTGCGTGTGTCGTCAATATGGTAATTCGGAAGGGTGTGCATCACCCATGAAGGGTGAGAATGACTTTTGGAACGCCGTCTCTGTCCTCCAGACGAGCGAGACGACGTTCTCCATCTTTTCCCATTTTTTCCATGGGCGAGGATTTCCTGCAACCTTGAGACGCCGAGGTCGTCAAGGACACTCGTCTGGACCGAGTTGCTTTACATCTGCAGGTTTTTCGCAAAGAAATTCAGCGATGTTTCCTCGATCTTCTCTAGTTTTTCCACCCTATTGAATTTTCCCCCCGTTTTTTGAATTCCTATTCTTAGCATATACTATTCCAGAGACAGCCGGCAGGACTTGCTTCCTCATGTCTTGAAGTCCTTCTTCATGTCTTGAAGTCCTTCCTCATGTCTTGAAGTCCTTCCGCGTGTCGTGAAGCCCTCCCCCCCTGCCAGAGAACAGATTTCTCCGGCTCAATCAGAGCTTACCAGATTTCTCCCTCAACGTTTTTTAACTGCTTAACCTGAGTCACTAATTAGCTCTTTAAGAATTGTTCCCACAAGCTCAATCAAGCAGTTTAAGTTGGAGAAATTGATGAATTGGAGGAAATGGAGGAATTGAGTTCGCCGCAAATTACACCCGAAAGATGAGGAAGGGACTTGCCATCTTCGAATTCCTTCCTCACGGAACTTGCTTACATAACTTTCTTTGGACATATTACATATCTTGCTTACAAATAATTTTTTATTATTGCTTTCTCCTGGGTTCTATCAAATTGTTTCTTCCTTCCTTCCGTGAAAAGCCACATGAATGATCATAAATGGCCATGAGAGGCCACGAGTGACCATGCATGACCACCGACTTGCTGAAAGGTATGCAAATGTGCCCATGGGCACATTTCCCCATGAAGACTTAAAAGCAGCCAAAAATTATTTTGTAGAAAAATCAGGAAAAAACATGATGGATGGAGGCAGAAGTTCGACAATTTAAAATATATATATTTTTTAACATTGGCAGCAGGATGGGGAGTTGCTACAAAGAGTCCAGTTTTGGATTCACAGCTTTTTCCTGCTCGACCCTCACGCACTCAATATGGAGTTTACTCCGATAGAACTCGAATGAAGTTCCAGAAAAGTTTTTAAAAAAATCCACAAAATCCACCAAGGATAGGATGAGGGAGAACATCCACACCCTACCCATCACTGAAACTGTTCGACGAGCTCTGGAGAAAAAAAGATCGCCACTATATAGAATCGGCCATGGTTCAAGATCTTAAAACTAGGAATGTTAAAGAATCCCCTGACGGCCGGCTTCATTCCTCTCCTGCGTTCGCAAATTTTTGAAGCGGATGGTCCAATGCAGGTCGCTATTGTGGCTCCACTTCGGGCAACTTCTTGCTGAGCAGTTGGGCTGATTTCGTGGATGAGGCAGATAAGACAGATGAATCAGATAAAATAGATAAGACAGTATTATCCGTTCGAAAGATGCTGTCAGATAGGAATTAGGATTGCGCGGGCCGACTGTTTTTCCAACATTCAAAAATCTTTCCTTCCTTAGAGTTAGTGTGGCGTAGAACATTGTTATCTAGGTTATAACCACAATTTGAAATTCACAGACAGGAACTGAGAAGGCTCAGAGGCTTCCTTGACAGAAGAATCCCCCAAGGCTATCCATTTCGTTCTTTGGGGAGTTATTTAGTCTGATGCTGTTGCACCGGAACGATCAATGAATGTTGAGTGAACACCCCATTTAACCCGCTGCTAACGGGCGATGAACGTCCTTGAAAAGTTCTATCGACTGTTTAAATGTCTGAAATTCAGTTCCTTCAAAAACAACAACCTGAGTTATTCTTGAAGGACACGACTCTCCATGTCTGATTATCACCTTCCTCGAAGCACCTTGCTTCGTGGAGGAAGACTTTCTAATCATCCCTCACAGAAACAGAACTCTTTGATATTTCTATCAGCTTGGAAGTTTTTCTTGCTCCGGAGTCGCTTGGAATAGAAGCATTATGTGGATTCATCCATCACACCCGAATCCATTTCCTCTATAGGAGTTGGGAAGGCGCCGCACTCGGATCCCCTTCAAAGGGATCATATGCACTGAAATCTCTTCCAGCTGGCATACCTTGGAGTCTGTTTGGAAGTTGAAGGATCCTCCCTCCATCCTCCATCTTCCTCCCTCCATCTTCCTCCCTCCATCCTCCGAGCTAGAGTTTCCTGGAGGTTCATCGGACTGGGTTACCTCTTTAGACGAATTCAAATTTCTTCCCTCCATGGTGTCTGAGGGGAAAGTATCGGGGACTAACACTATCAGGTATTTGGGGGTGAGAGGGGATGAGAAGGGGAGTGGGTGGAGGGGGGGGGGGGGGAGAAGCGTGAAAGCGATGGAAGGAGATGGAGAGATAGAAATAATCTGACGCCTGCCTTCGTATGAAGATGAAGTCCATTCAGGCCGGAGAAGATGGCACCTCCATCGCTCATTTTACTTTATTGAAGTCTCACCGAAAAAGAAATGCTATCAGCTGAGAGGAGACTCGAGGAGACAGAAAGAGGGAGGTAAGTTCGTGCAATAAAAAAAAATCGAGACACACGAGAATCGGAACTGAACTGACACGTCGCCGGGAATGAAAAGCTTTCATCTTTTTTTTTCTAGGCTGAGCACCAACAAAGGGGAAGGGAAAAGCATTTTTCCGGATTCAAACTTAAGCAAAACGAAATATTCCATTCCTTTCTGTCACGTGCAATGTTTTCAGCCCCGGAGAGAAACCTGAGTTTAGCCGTCATGCAGGCTCATCCCGGACTAAAGCAAAAGCACTGCAAAAATCGTAATAAAAAAAAAACAAAAGAAACACGTGCGGCGCGTTTCTATCGTCTGGCATCCATCCAAGCGGATGGACATCCTCTCCGTTGCTCTCGCTAATGCACCCGCATTAGCGACAGCAACGGAGAGTTACCAACATAATTAGGCAAATGAGGGAACTTTCCAATGAGGAAACTGAGATTCTCCTCGGGGAGGCTCTTCGAGGGAGACTTGGAGTTTCAGTAATACGGATGCTTTCATTCTATGGAAAAAAAAATTGGATTTGCCACTCATATACGGGTGGCCCAGAAACGATTACATTTTTAAAGGTGACACTGCGGCGTAACGGATGGGGATAGGTGTGATTTCATAGATGTGCAGTCTGGTTCATGTAAATAGACATTTTACTTTCTATTCTTCTAAATAAGACATTATAATCAGAATGATTATGTTAAGCAGAATGACAGATTCTGGGCTACAAAAATCTTCACATTTTGCACGTGAAACCACTCCAAAGCCAACGGTTAACGGTATTGTGTAAGGACTCTTTGGTCCTTACTTCTTCAAGGATGATCACGATGAAACGGTTACTGTCAACACTAAACGTCACAAGATCATGCAAACCAAAATCTTGCGACCGGAATCCCAACGACGCGATATTCCCGCCTCACACGTGGTTTCAACGAGATGGCGCCACGTGCAACCACAGCCGTCTTCAAGGATTTGGTCCCTGATCGCATTATCAGTCTGGGAGATGCTGTGAACTGGCCGCCGACGTCACCTGGCCTTACGGCACCAGATGATTTCCTATGGAGTTATCTGAAGGAAAATGTCTATAATTGAACAATATTCCAAGAGAATGTGAAAACCATTCCACCAGCAATGCGCAGGAGAGTTATTAGACAACCTGGTCGAATGTGCTCGAGAACAACCCCCCCCCCTCCCATCCCCTTCCCTCTCTCTCCCACTTGTTGCAGTCATCACAATTCGCGGAATACAGAATGCTTCATCTTCGTTTTATATAATGCGCAGAGGACCGAGGAAAGAACCCAACATTTGGATCCACATGGGCCTTCCGCGTCAGAATAAAAAAAAAAAAGAATGTCACTTTTTGGCCATTCCTTCCAGACATCTTATTTTTTCCCTCCAAAATAGGAATAATAAAGCCTTTACTCCAATTGGAAGATTTCTTCCTCTGCTTTGCTTTCATCATCATTACTTGGCGCCACAGCGAAATGCTTGAACGTCCCATCAGAGATTTTCATTTTCGAACTACAGGATTTAAAACTACAATAATAAATTATTTCTCTCTCAAATGAAAATCCAAAAGCGGTGAAAGGGAGAGGCAAAGGGATTTTTATTTTCCAATCCATTCATTCATATGGAATCACTTCCTATTGAGATTTTTTTTTGTTGAAATGTTCAAGCCAAAATATTTCCATTAGGGTCAAGAAGTCTTAAATCCCTATTTTGTCCGGAGTCTGAATGCTCCTGCCATCTGTAGAGAGAATTTACAACTATTCTCTTGACACGTGACTAAAAAAAATGTGCTGGAAAGGGGTAAATTCTCGAAAATCGACCTAAAATGTTGAGGGGGAGTGAGTCACGAATTTCTGCGGAAGAACAGAGACGTCATGCTTGGGACATTTCATGTGCTCAGATGCTCATGAAAGCTTATTTCCTCACTATTCCGCTCTCGAGACGGCATTCCAATTAGCATAAGTACTGTCCCGGAAAATTTTCAGTCTAGAAAAAAAAAAAATTTGAGGAGAAAAGCGAGAACCCACTGCAATGCAACCGTTAGAAAAATTATGGGAAATTAACGACGCAGAATATAGTGTGCACGAAAGCCACCGTCGTCTTCTTACGAGGCATATCCGTCCATCGGCTATCATGTCGGGACACCCTTATCGAAAGTCCTTAAGGCCCTCGATAAACAGTCCCCATCGAAGGACCGCTCCCAGTCCTTATCGAAGGCCAGCTGCGGCATCCATCCAGCACTCAGGCATTCCCCTTTCAGCCCCCCCAGCCCCCCCCCCCTCCTTTCCCCCTCCCCCCCTTAACCCCCCCGAAAACAAACGGCAAGTCTCGCGTCATATCCCATCGTCTTCGGGGAACAATTTTCTCGCTCTTCCTTTAATCCTCATTCCCACTGATCGCTTCCTTCTCGGATCTCATCCATCATTTCTTTTTCTCAGCTGCAAGTGGGATTTTTTTTTCAGCGAACGACGTGTCGATCACGCGACAGTCCATCTACCGCCAGATTGATGATTGTAATGACGTCAAAGTACCGTGCGAACGAGCCTCCGAATGATCCTTTGATTGATCCTTTGATTGAGCCTTTGATTGAGCCTCAGAATGAGCCTTAACATGGGAACCGACCGCTGCACTTCTTGCCTGGGTTTGCACGCGAACGATCGACCCAGCCTCATTCCTCGTTAACCCTTTTGATTTCGTATCGAATGAGGAGAAGGAGAAACCATTAGAAGCAGACAAAAGAAAATTATTTATCGACGCTGCGAGACCGACTCAAAAAAAAAAACATTTTCGCATTTTATCGTCTCACATTTTCACCCACACAAACATTTCTTCTCAGGCGAATCGCCCACGATTGGAACGAGCCGGTTCGGATCCGATTCCGATCGAATCGCTTTCGGATTCCACGACTCGTCTCGAGTGAGGGCGTCAGATAATTAAAATTCCTGCGGAGGATCGGATTTCACGGTTTCGAGCAGTGGCTCGCAATCTCTTCCAATCTCTTCCAGAGTTTCCGAGATTCTTCTCGAGCGCGATCCGAGTTCCATCCGTCAAAAAATGACCATGATGGTGCATGGCGGGAAATTTGTCGTTCAGATTGGGCGAAATGTGATTTTTGTGACAAGAATCGCTCCTTTCGCGATGTATTATGGGCAATAAAGTTGCCGACAGAAATTTAATTGCAATTTATTGCTGGTGTTCCCTCCAGGATTCGAGCCGAATTGCCTCGCGGAATCGACTCGTGGAAATCGGAATCGAATAAATTTGATGCTTGGGATCCCGTGTTGAAAGAAAAACACTGGTACTGGTACTGACACTGGTACTGGTACACGATACTGTATCGTCAGTCGCGGCCAGTTCACAGCACCTCCCAGACTGATAATGCGATCAGGGACCAAATCCTTGAAGACGGCTGTGGTTGCATGTGGCGCCATCTCGTTGAGGCACGTGTGAGGCGGGAATTCGTCGTTGGGATTCTGGTCGTGAGATGTTGGTTAGCATGTTATTGTAACGTCCAGTGTTGACAGTAACCGTTTCATCGTGGTCACCCTTGAAGAAGTAAGGACCAAAGAATATCGATACTGTATAGTGTCACTAATTAGGAAATCTCGTTAATCAACTTCATCGTGATTGGATGAGAAACAGGGACTTGAAACGGAGTTGAAACTTCAGAAACGGATTTCGCATGTTTCTCTCACGAGAAAAAGTACCATGACCTTTTTTGACCTTTGGTTTTCCGATGCACGAGGCCGACCGCTGGCGAACTTAAAAACCCAAATTAAAAAAATTCCTTAGACCACTCACTAAAATTTGCAGAAACGCAATCGACCGACGATCGAGATCCGTCGCAACATCTGTCGGTTTCGTCGCAACATCAGCGACAAGAGAGAAGCGAAAGACCCGAAGCGTATGGACGGAATGAACTCGGGTCCAGCCCTCGTTCCCCCCGAGACTTCTTCCCAATTCCAATCTGTCAAATCTCTTTTCGAATCGTTATCGGCTCAAACACTCACCCCACCATCCCCTCCCCCTCCCCCCCCCCCCTTCCCCCCCCCCCCCCTCGCCCCCGCCCCCCTCACCATCGCGTACATAATACTCGATAAATCGTCTTCTATTCGTTCGAGTTTGCTCGATGTCGTATCGCCTTCATCGGCAGGTTTGCCCTCTTTTCAACCGGGAAATTGCCTTCGCAGGTATCGTCAATGGTGATGTATGGCTAGGCCTTCCACCTGTAATTTCCATCAGTAAATACTGGACTCCAGAAGCAATAATTGCCTGGATACAGATGAAGGAAAGAAGCGACGCAACCGTGGCGACCGGGGTATCGAACCATTATCGGATCCGAGGCCCTAATTGTCGGTGCTGTTTTATTGATGGAGTGGCCCCCTTTGCCCCCCCCCCCCCTTGCCCCCCTCCT
>CAJPEV010001028.1:0-29415 GCA_905338385.1 Darwinula stevensoni
GGGGGGAAATCCACATTTTGACATTTGAGATTCGCTCCTAACTTAGGGATTTTTTGCAAGTCGGAAAAGGAATGGCTGATGAGAGAAGCGATTTGCATAATTCAGTGTCTCGGTTGAACTCGACGATTCTGGTTCGACTGGCGAAAATGCAAAATCGATTTCGATTTCGAGCAAATCGAGATTTCTCAAATTTGGGGAAAGGTTCGGCTTTCTCATTTTTCTTTGCGGAAATGAGTTTCGAAATGGAAAAGAATGCAAAATGTTCGTCATAGCGACTGCTAAACTTTTTTTGTTAAGTCTTATTTTTAATTCCCCCCCCCCCCCCCTCCTGCCAATAGCCAATAATTTTACAAATAATTTTTTTTTCCCTCTAATAACTAAACACGATGGCAAGCTAAAACTGTCGATTCTTGCGATTTCGTGCCTGGTGGCTTTCCCTCGCTCGCGTGGGTTCCAAGGGCCGTTTTCCCGGATTTTCGAGCTTTCAGCGAATCTCAGAGGATGGAAAATGCCAAAAAAGAGAAAGAAAAGTTTTGCGATAATTCGAGTGATGGACACAAATCGGCGTCTTTCGTTTTGCTAATGCATCACGGTCGCAGAGAAAACCCAAAAACCATCGATTCCATGCAAATCGACCCCGAGGACTCCGAAGGAAAGGAGCAAAAAAAAAAGCCTATGAACTGAGATTTTTGCAGTAAAATGCGCGAATTTTCGAATTGCGTATCGCAGGTGGTACGTGGGAGCTTTTTCGGGCGGCCATCACGTACCAAATTTGCATGCGATCGGAAAATTTTCTCCTGTCCCTTCCGGTTCGTCACGTCGCAAGTCTGCGAAGATGTTCTGTTTTGCAAATCGTGAACACAGGACGATCGCAATCGGCAGGGAAAGTCTCGACCGACCCTCGAATCGGAGCAGTTCCCGTCCATCTTCGGACGGAGCCGGTATTCAATGCCGATACCGGTATTCGATACCGCCCGGATACCCCCCGTCGAGTGCAATCAATCCATACGTCATTCTTTATTAGAGGCATGGGGCCAAGGGGGGCAAGGGGGGCAGGGGGGGGGGGGGAGCAAGGAATGACACGAGATGAAGAGAAAGCAATAAGATCCCCTTGAGAAAGGCAAGCTGGCGACTGACACGCGAGGCGATATGGGTCGCAAACCAACGATTAATCCCATCTAGCCACAGGATAAAAATAAATACATAAAAATAAAAATAAAAACTCGCAAAGAGAAAAAAATCGACTGAAATTCGAGACTCCTGCCTCCTCCTGTCTCCTGTCTCCTCCTGTCTCCTGTCTCCTCCCGAGACGAAGGCACCCGAATTTTGCACCCGAGTGAGCGAACCGTCCGGCGCCGTCTTCTTCCCATTTTATTTGTAACATAATTTGGAGATATATTGATTTTTTTTTTAGGTTTCTATACCTGTATTTGCCAGACCCCCCCCCCCCCCTTCCTCACAGAGGTCTGCATGTCTAAGATAGAAGTTCTAAGGCACTCTAGTTCTTGACTCTAGTTCGAGACTCTTCTAGTTCATTTGTTCAACACCTGACGTGCTTGTGCTTTTATCATCTCTGTCAGTGTGTATGGCGTAAAGTACAAGAGAGTGGTTTGGCCCGTCGCAACGTGGAAAATTAAATTTTTTATCTGAAAATCCGGATGATGACCTGCCTTGCATTCGTACCTTTGGATGACGTCAGCAAGGTGTTTCCACGAGTTGCTCGAAACCATGCCAGAAAATGCTGGTCCAATTTACATCGATCGCAGGTCACGCGGAAGGCCCCGAACTTCTCCGCCTTTTAAACCTGCCCTATGGAACGTCAGCACACTCCGATGGGAGACCCTTGAACAACAAATTTTATTGAAGCATGGCACGGGCGAATGTCTTGCTTGTTTGCCGATCATATGAATACTTTCGCCTTCATGCAGCGGCCCCAGAAAGAACAAGCAGTAACGGAACAGAAAATCATGCAGCTTGAGGCCGGAAACACCATTCGAAAGAAAACAACAGATATTATGAAAGACGAGCGGATTCTCAAAATCGCTGCAGAGTATGGCAACCGCCTGGACATGTCCTTCCTAAGAGGGTTGGCACAAAATATTGCCTGTGATATAGCTCTCGAAATTCACACGACTACCTTTCTGACTTGAGATAACTTGAAATTTCGACATTTCTACAATCAGCATGTCATTCGATCTTCCGTAACTTCGAGATTGAATTCGACATTCGAAATGTAAGTTCCCCATTCAGTATTCCATGCCATTCGATAATTTAAAAAATGTATTTCGACCATTAGATGCGAACCGAAGTTCAAGTTCCCCTTGCACGTAGTGTATTCACTTATTCTCGAAATAAAACAACTTCCCTCAAAGCGTTTGTGACTCACGCGGGGGAACACGCACAACTCAGAACTAGGCCAGTTGAATGCAAAGATGGGGAGACCAGGGCGGACTCCACCAGGGTTGCCAGAACTCCTTGTTTCCTCTCCTTCTCCCCAACCAGCTTGCAAGTAATGCCCGGATCAGAATTATCCCAGTTTCGCACGGAGATCAATTAACGTGGAAAGAGAAGCGAAGGGGCATCACGGACTCATCCCCATTTCCCTGGTCAATAGTGAAAAATAAATATTAAAAATACAGAGATGGACTTGTTATCGGTCCATCACTGCCTCATCCCTGTCCTGCGAGAGCCATGCACTGTATGCCAAGTAAATTGGACAAAGCTCTCCAGAGGTAAATATCAATGTGATCAAGGCTAGTATGCAAAGAGCAGGAAGAGGATAGAGTACCTTAGCTCAAGAAGCTCGGAAAGTACTCGGCTTTCTTTTGGGGTGAGATATAAACTTCTCGCGTTGCAAGAATTAATATTAAAAAAAAACACTTCTAAAGTTTTCATTTTCATAATGGAAAACAGGAAGCACACGCTATGTTTGATATAATCCTGTCATTGCCAGCAGAAGTGTCATTGCCTAGAAGCCTTACAGTGCATTGCCGATAGATAATGAACATATTTTATTAGGTTTTTTCTAATTTACATGGGCTATTTTTCATGAAACCTTGTGCTACCTCGAAACCACATCGTGCAACACAGGGCTTAAACTGCCGTGAAGCTTGGATCCCTCTCGGCAGGGGTGCCAACTCTTCCTCAAGTCAGATCAGGAAGCCTCATTTGCAAGCCTTCGTTAGAGGCGAGCTGTCGTCCTGTACTTTCTTATTGATTTGAGTGCGAGGCCTCGGGACCAGGGAACAGCCTGGGCCTGCTGTTTCACTGCCCTTTTGTTCCCTATCCGAGTGAAACCGGGTGAATCCCAGCATGCTACGCGAACTAGTCGAGAGGAAGGAGATAAAACCGGGAGAGTTGGCAACCCTACCACTCAGGCGGTCCGACGTCCAGCAACCTTGCTTTGTAGTTAAGTTCGTAAGTTCGTAGAGGCTGTCGGACGATGGCTAACACCTCTCGAAGTTCAAGGTGTCAAAGTTCGGTTCGGGATGTCGAGGCACTTGGCATCCCGTGTCACGGTCGAGCGTTCATGTATCATAAAATAGGCCTAACCCATATAACACTTTGAGCCCTAGCAATTTGAATGCGCTGTGGGCGTAGGGTGTTATATGACGGCTGCAGGGCTGAGTGCTAAAGATAGATATATTTGTGGAAGGAGCAGAACCACCTACTGCCTAGTCGACAAACAACTATGCTCCCATTCCTTGTTTTGCCCATGGAGGCATAAAGCCTCCCAGCAAACAATTTGAAGAGCATAAAATTGAATCAACGTTGAATCAACATTGAATAAATGTTCGGAACGTTGATACAACGTTGGTCCAACGTAGCCTTGTTTGCTTGGCTCTTTTTAAAGCAAGTCACAGTAGGGGAAGCCGTTATATCGATATCCTCAACGCATTCCACGCAACAACTACAAATAAATGTCACCCCGCAACCTGAGTCTCGCTTGAGGCCTACTCAACTGAAATCGGTTTCCTCTCGTTCTGCTGCTACCATCGAGTTGGAAGAATCAACCGCGCTCTGCTCCATCGATCCCCTTGATCATAAGTGCCTGGATGAGGTTCCCCCTTGAAAGCCTTCTCTCGAGCGAGTCCCAGCGTTTCTAAAAGCTTCTCTTATCAAAGTTCCCATACTTCTTTTATCCCTTTTCATAGTTTGCCTCTGAATCCTCTCTCTCTCTCTCGAGCGCCATTAGATCACATTTACTTGCAGGTTTCAAAAATCGAACAAGAAGGCTTGCACCGTGCAACTGAGGTTTGGGGAAAGAAATGCAACAGTGACCGTGTCTCCCTCTACCCACACCCGGGGATTTCTGTTGGAAAGACCAGGGACCGTATTCTATTAAAATCTTAAACGTAGTTAAAGCAAATTGCTCGACTTCGGCCATGCATTTGAATGGGGCAAATACCAGCTAAGCACCTTGCTAAGAGGAAAAACGCACTTAAGAACGCGATAGAATACGGCCCCTGAAGTGACATGGGCATCTCACAGTTGTGACAACTATGGGCGTCCATGGTACCTTTGAAGCACTACAAATGTCCATCTTTCGAACAGACACCGATAGAGCTATGCTGTGAAGCAGCCTTCCTCCTCCCTTCCGGAAATCCGGCGTGCGCCACTGGTTATAGTCCATGTATCAGGGAAAAAAAAAAAAACAGTTTCTCTTAATAATAAGATGATTAACGGAGGCAATGAACTTATGGCTTGGCTTCCCGACAAAGAGGTGAGAGGGGAAAAGTTATTGAATATAGTGAGGCTGAAGGGCAATTTGTGGATTCCCCCTTGGGTAAGAGAGGCGATGTCAAAGATGTGCAGATGAAATACCAACAGCTCAGTTTCAGTGCTTTCTCCTCTCTTCATCGTCAGTGCAAGTTGCTCAGCTATTATAACAGCAGGTGCTTTCCTGGATATTAGGAAATTAATGACTTAATTTCCTTCAATAAAATTATTGGCCTGAAGTTCCTGGGAGGTGAAAGGCAATCCAACAACCCTGCAAATGAGACATGTCTCTGATCATGTCATGCTACAGTTCCCTCAAATCTTTCCCTTAACCTAGTTAATGAGGTTATTAAAAGGATTAGCCTTCCCTTTGCTGTCAAGTGCTTCCCGAAAGTGGGCCTTTTCCCGATACAAGGACTATAGGATGTTGGCTTCCTTCAAGCTGAAGTTCGCGTTCTGTGGATATGTCCCAGATGTGTGTAGAGGCTAGACCTAAACGGGCATACGAGTCGACACGGTAGGCCAAAAAATGTCGTACCGTTTTTAACGATGTTGCTCTCACTGCATATATTTTAATGCTGTTTGTGACATTTGAAAGAGGATTGAATAAAATGATGCACGTATATTTTAAATATCTTCCAACAGTTTCAGAAATTCGGGAGCTCTTATAAACATGTAAACATAACGTTGCCATGGGACGGAACAGCGATGGACGTGGCAACGCATTTTTCTGTTAGTATGACCTCCCGAATTGATAAAACTGTTGAAGATATTTTAAATGTACTTACACCATTTTAAAGCTTATCCGTTCCGCTTCCAAATGCTGCAAACCGCATTAAAATATATGCAGCGAATGCAATATAGTGTATCGTTGAGAACAGTCCGTTGACAAGGAAAGCTCAGAGTTCGGCCTGGCAGACCCTGATAGGCCAACTAAAATACCATACACACTAATTTCTCATTTACGACGGACCAACCCTTTTGCACTAGATCTCTTTGATATGATGTGAGGGAGTCTCCGGGTTTACGCAGCAGTAAGAAACCCTAAGCTCCTCGCTTTGCAACTCTTTATGAAGTTACTCTTCTCATATTGCGGAGTTTTTGACGATATATCCCAAATGGAATTAGTGCTACTTTCAGTTCCTGCTGCACTAAGGAAGCCCCATCTTTGTACTCATTATCGTTCCTATCCCCCGTGGAAAAAAGAAGATAGCACCATGCATGTTAGCGAATTCGGGCTCGTTGCTCATCATGGCTGCTTCCAGGAAGACATGTGCTTCTCATCCGGTGCGTGATTCCTAGCCGTTCGTGGGGTGCCCGAGATGACGAGCGGTGGCTCTCGTATCCTGGTCCTACTCTCTCGGACCAAGGGAACTGCTAGTTTAAGGGCAGCGAGATCTGCTTTGGTCCCTGCTGTTATTACATTTAATCGCCCGGACTCCCATTCAAGCACATGGGTCTGGCATTCAACTTCCCAAACGATCTCAAGAAGGGATTTTCACGGTGTTAGTCCTCTTTACACCGAATCACGTAAGGCTTCCTTCTTTTTTTTTTTTTTACAGTGACTTGCAAGTGAAATGTGTGCCACCTTTAGCATTGACTTCGTAGTGATGTGGCTACTTTTTATCAGAAATTCCCCTACTTTGTATACTTAATGGCAATAACATGCACGATGTTAAAGGTGATGAAGGTTCATTTACTAATTACTGTGGTAACATTCATTGCCCTATCAGACTGTTGGAAGAGAGGTTACCAGTAGGCCTAGGCCCATGATTGTCCCATAATGGGTCTTCAATCCTTTAGATGAAGACTGCAGGTTAAATTAAGTTTTATGAAACTATGCAACAAGCATTTCTTGTTAGACCTTGGGTTAGCATTAAGTTTTAGGTCTAGTCTTCAAGAGATTCAGAAAGACTTGGTGCATTTTTGACAGTCTATCATTATGTACTGCTTCCAATTGAGTTTGTATTTTTATTGCAAATCTTTAAAGGTTTGTGACAATAGGTAGAACAGAAGTTTAAAGAATAATATTATTCATGACTGTTATAAATGTGAATCTTATTGTGTCCACATTCCTTAAACAAAATGGACTGAGAGAGGTATCAGTTATACAAAATGAAATGTTCTTGTAGGTGTGGGATCATCTTCCACTGAAGCAAACAAGGAGAAGCAACCTGAATCAACTGATAAAGATGCCATTGAATCCAATGCATTACCAGACTTGGTGAGTTTCAACTGTTTCAACATTGAATGTTTCAGCTGAGGTAGGTCAGATTGTACCTGCATGAGTAATATCTTAGCATCTTTATGATCCTACTATTCATCTTCTATATTCCACAATCAAAATACCTCTATATGGGTTATGCACTGAGCTAGGCCTTTATCTAACAAAAATGAGTACTGTATAATCCTACTGATATTGTAGCAAGGGAATTTCAACCTTGTATTTATCATTGTGAACCTAAGTTAGGCCTTTGCTACAGTTGCCTATTAATCACAGGAATTCTGGACCTCATACTTATAGATGTCTTTTAATTTGAACACAATTTAAGGCTTCCCGTCACTGCAAATCAATGTAAGTAAATCTTGGACTTTTGCATTAATGCCTAAGCATTGAGACTCTTTATTTTCAGAGGGTATAATTAATTTACCTGAGCTGTTTCTGGGAATGTCCATTTATCAGCTTGTTTGAGTTCCAGCATAATGAAAGTAATAGATGGTGGCCTGCAGCACTCCACTTTCAGGATTACATATCAAGTGAAATCTGTAAAGAAAATATTTTAATTTTTGTATTCTCCTCTCTTTCTGAATCAGATTAGTCATGAAAAAATCAAGTGTCTCAGTCTTCTTTGAAAATATTATGTGCTGTAGAATATTTAAATAACAGCAGATAAATCACAGGAGGAACAACAGCATATTGCCAGCTGGATGGTGAGATGGTAATTGCTCATTGCTCGAGTAAGTGGAGTTTTTCCTAAAGCATCATAGTTGACATATCCCATGTCAGGAAAAATCTAACTCTTCTAAAATGTACAACTGTCTGCTGGGGTTAACTTCTATTTTCCTGCTTGTATGGGTGCATTTTTCTATGTGCCTATTATGATGCATTTGTTCCCCCACTCAAGGCAGATGGCACTGAAGCCATTCATGTACAACTAATTGCATGTCTGGGAAATGTCTGGTGTGATCCTTGTGGAATTTCTAGAGTGAGGAACTGCAGTAACAGCAGAGCAATATGTTACTTTTCTCCAAAATTTACAAGATACAATCTGCAGGAAACACCCCGGATTGATGGATAAGGGTGTGATCCTCCTACTGGCAAAAGGAAGTAGCTAATCTATAAGCTATATCCAGGTCTTTTTCCATGTTATCTTTTTCTATTAGTGGATGAATTTTTGCTTCTGCTCACTCTCTGTTTCTTAAACTAAAGTTTTGCCCAGCTAGGATCTTAAAACTGAGGTTTGTGTGGTAAGGAAGCCAGTTTAGCTCTCTTCAGTTTAGTTTAACACAAAACTGAGACAGTCCTCGAAATAATTAGTTTTTTTCTCCGGTATTAGTAAACAGTGCTTGGTAATTTAACTCATAATGCTGTACTATGTCTGAGCGAGAAGGTTATTTTCACTAATTTTGATAAATGTTCCCAAAAAAAATTGGTACATTATGAAGAGTTCTGGTGAAATTTGGCATAGCAGTAGGTCTATTCCTATAACTGAGTAAACATGAGATTTATTTTGAAATGCTCATTTGTTAACCATTGGTAAAGTTAGTTTTTTGTTGGATTTACTATTCTCAAAATTCTCTAAAGTTATATGATGAAAATTAGCATTGATGTTGCTCTAAGGCCAAGTATGGACCAAAAAAAATTGGTTGAATTTGAAAGCACATGGAATGCTAGTTTTGGCTTCAATGGGAAAAATTTATTCAGAATTGTTTTGGGAGAGAGAGAGAGATCACCTTTGAAGTTATTTTGCTGAAATTTCAGGTTAGGACATATATGTGGTCTGGATGTGCATGGATGATGCAGAATGACTCCATTCAAGCATGGCTTGATAACCTAATATGGATAGTAGCATAACCATAAAGTTGCAGGTTTATGTTCTGTTTGTTTTGAGTGCTTTCTTTCTAAGGGGTAGGTGCATTTTTGAAGATCTGAAGTTGATGTTCTGCATCCAAAAGGGCACAGGCAGAATATAAAATATAATTAGACATGAATGAGGAATATGTTAGAAGGTGTAGGAAGGAGACATCTTCAGCACTAGCAACCATTCAATGGAATTGAGTGACAAAAAGCAATCTAAAATTACGTGTTTATAATGTCTTGACAACATGAAAACTAACTTGCAAAATGAGATATCCTGCTGACTCTATCTCCTTGACATCACTGTTTAAATTTGGTTTCTTGCAAAGTTTGGTATATTTGTCGTTAAGAAAGAAGAACCAAGTGAATGTGAGTTACCCTGGCATCAGATGTAAGAAAATTACTTAATTTCCCTGAGGTCATGGATATCTGGCATATGATTACACTTTTATACAGAACAGACTTTGGAACATGGAGTTCCATGAAGAGGCAGTTTCACCTTGCTCACACAAAATTGAAATAATATAAGCCTCTGCTTGAGGGTTTACTCTGACCTTGTGCAACTACAAAGTCTAGTGATACTTCTATTTCCCCCTCCATGGTCATACTATTTGGCTAATTTTTTGTACAATCTTTTTTGAAATCTCTGACATGCTGTCTCTTGCTTTTTGAGACATAAGCTTGTAAGAACACTCCTGGTCTTATTTGAATATATCAGCTCTAACCTGGGAAGTTCTTAAATTAGTAAATCTTGTTTTTAACCATCACATGAATATGATTGGGATGTTGAAGTAAAAGCTTTGTCATTCTATCAACCAAATCTTGTATGCTACATTTATCATAATATGCCATCTTCTCAATTCCACAGCCAGATTCATGCATGGAGAACCCATATGTTCGAGAAAAGATCCAGTGTGTTCTTTGCAAATATAATGTGCCTGTAAACTACAAAAATGTGAAGCTGCTAGCACAATTCATATCACCATACACAGGTATGGCTTATGGGAGACATATCACTAGATTATGTATCAAGCAGCAGGAACGTGTGGAGAAAGCTATTGAAACTGCAAGGGCTACTGGTAAGTGACTTGCTGGGATATCACTTGTGATGTCTCTGTTCATGCTGATTTACTTCATTCTTTGTTTTCCTTGTTTTTCTTTCCATCAGGGTTAATGGCTGTGGCATTGAAGGAGGAGATGTATTTGAAGGACCCCAAGCTATTTGACCCCAACAAGCCTGTGAGACCTCACAGATTCTGATGTCTGCTATTCTGTGCCTCTTCCTTTAGGAGATCTGATTTTTTATTTTAATCAGAGAAGTAAGGGATCAGGGCAATTAGTTCTTGACTCATGAGCTCTGAAATTGAGTTCCTCTAGATCCCTCAGGAATTAAAGTTTCTTTTCACCTTGCTGTTGATGTATTCTTTGAAAAGGGGCTTTTAAATTTAAATAATTTTGAATCTAATCCAAACATCCTGCATAATGTTTTTCTGAAACTGTCTTTATAAATTCCATATGACTGATTGTAACAGATGCAGTGTTGTGCTGTGTGGATTGTGAATATATGTGCAGGTAACCCTAGAAAAGAAACTCATGAAGATAGAAGCCCCATAATCCTTGATTTTTTATTGCCTCATCAATCAGGACTGGCAAAATATTATTGGCAATGAAAGTATATAAACCAACAAAGAAACTGGCAACTCTAATAATTTCTTTGATTCATGTAACAGTACTAGCCAAGTGTAATGCCATTAGAGATAAGACTAGCAAGCTCAAAATACCAATCATGAGAAAAACAGATCAAAAGGTAATTTTCCTTTATCACTGCAGCCCACGAGATTGATTATCAGCGAGTTTTTCTCGTTTTCAATTTTCGTCTCCGACCAACATTTTTATATTCAAATATGAAGTGCTTCAACTGTAAAATATGACAACTTATTCTCACAAAAGTTTTGATCCGTTGCTAGAAATCATAAATAATTGTGCTTAATTTTTTGCAATAGTACTCTGAAGCAGTGTGTATAAGGCTGTTGTCAGGAGAAGGCTGCATTCTTGGGATGGTTCCTGCCACCGTTTTTGAGAACTCTGCGATAGATGAGTTCGGCAGCAGGGCAGCGCGAGAAAGTTGGATCAGCAAGCCACTAAACGAAGAGAGATAGTCAAGGGTTTGGGGGTTCCCAGTCGAAGTAATGATGCGAATCGGTGCATTCGGCGGAAGACGAGCACCATCGGGTCTCCTTCAGAGGCGGGCAGGGCTTGCCCCCCTTCTTCGAGTGCTGGACGACGACTCTCTCTCGGGTGGATTCGCCGAACCCGCACTTGTGACTGCATGAAGACCACTCCGACCAGGCTGAAACGATGCAGTGTCTCGATCGTCTCCTCCTCTTTCCTTTGAAAAGCAAGGCCGATTCGTTGGATACAAATAGAAAATAATGAGAGTTTTCCTTTTTGATTCAAGGACTCCAGCATCATCGATAGAGACCGAAGAGGTACTCACTTTTGTCCCCGCTTTGGTGGCTAGAAACCGTCTCCTTCTTGAATGTCTCGTAATCGTCGAGGATTTGGCTGGGAACAGAAGAGCTGTTTCCTTCGTCTTCATCCTAGTACATGAAAGAGTGGAGAGGGTTTTCAGCGATTATGAGTTCGTGGAAAGCAAGTGCATGCAACCTGTCCATCAGCTCGATGAGCCGTAACTCACTGCTGAATCATCAAGCAAGAGATCTTGCCGTCTGCTTTGAGGAACGGTGAAGTGAGACGCGTTGAGACGAGATTCTCGTAACGTTTCGTACGTGATGTCGTGCTCTCCGATATCAACGTTGACGACTTCTAAATCGGGGGACCGGAGCTCCATCTCCAATGGGCTCTCTGCTCGGTATTCCCTCAGCTGAAAGAGGCAATGTCAGTCGAGATCCGAGTTCGAGGAGATGAAGGCGGAGGCATCGTATAGAGAGACCTTGGTGATCCGTAGGACAGCAATGGGCGGGAGAGTTTCCTTATCTTCGTAATAAAAGGAGGAGGCCGGATGATCGGGGAAGTTGGATGTGAGTCTTTCGATGGGGACTTGCGGCTCCTGGGGCCAATTCGGCGAGGTGAACGTAAAGCCTCTGTCTGTGCCTGCATCCAGAGGATGAAGCTGATGGAGGATAAAATATCACGCCCATTATGCACTTTTCTCTTTCGAATGGATGCGTCCTCCATTAACGGAACGAGCTCATAATAATGCCATCTGCATTACCTCGACGGTGATGATATCTGCCCATTTCCCGGAGACGCAGAGTCGAAGGCTGTCGACACCGACGAACCAGTCCGGAGAAGGAACGATTCTCGAAACCAGGGACACCTGTCCATCCCAAAACGTAAATTAAATGTCACGCTTAAAGTTGGTTCGGAAGCGAAAATGAAAAAAAAAAAGCGAACCCTCGAATGAGAGGCATCGACGAAGAATTCAGCTTGAGAGACGCCAACCCCTCGCTGTATGGCAGGTCCAACGAATGCATCCAGTATCCCCCCATTCCCCTGCAGGAACGCATCAGCCATCATTGCCCCATTAAATCCAAGACGCCCCCCCCCCCCCCTTCCCTCTTGGAAGACCCGACCCTACCTGTGAATCCTCCTCCTCGAAGAGTTCAGATCTCCCTCCCTCTGCGAACTGGCGGAGAGCCTCAGAAGCGATCCGATTCAGGCGGAACATCTCGTACTCCTCGCAATGCGCCCTCCCTGCGACACCCACGGATCACAAAGCCACGATTCAGCCATGATTTAGCTATTCGCCGTCAGAGCTCCCATCAGACGGAGATCCACCGGTTTGGGGGGGGGGAAGGGAGACGGCTGGCGGGATGGGCGGGTCGGCATGCTCTCAAGGATATATGGAACGCTTTGAAAACGTTTTCATGGAAGAATTGCTCCTTCGTATGGCCAATAGTTGTGCTTTATTGCCCCCGAGCTCCTTTTACACTCCCATATTTCCTCTCTACGCCAGACATTGATCCAAAATAATGTTCGTACGGAAGGAAATATGTCACGACAAAAAGAAAACCCAGGCGCGTGGTGTATGGTTGAGGTTGCAGCCCGAAGGCCGATTCAAATTTCAGCCTTTTGCGTCTCGTCGGGGGGAGATCCGGCTTTAAATTGTCGTTTTAGCCAGGGTCCTTCTTCATATTTTACATTTTTAAATTGTATTTTTTAGAATTTTTGTTTTTACATGTTCGGTGTTCTAGCAAGGATAAGTACAGAAGCAGCTGGCAGTAGCTAACAGGAAATAATAATAATGATAAATAAAAATATATCAAAGTCCTCGTTCTCCGAAAAAATAAAAACCGAGTAATCGTCCTGCCAATTCAAAGCGAGAGGATTCCACAAGTGCGACAAAAAAAAAATAGGCCGTCCGATCGTCCCGAAAATAACTCCTGGCCTCTTCCACGGAAACGGCAGCTTCAAGGCGGGAAATTCGGTCGTGGGACGATCTTCTCGATTATTGGCTTCTTGGATTTTTTGTTGTTGCGGAATTTGTTTTTTTTTTGCGCTCCCTTTGATTTTCTTGGCGAATATGGGCCGGATGTAAACGAAATGGTAAATCGAGAGTTCTATCAAATCCTACGTGAAATTAGGGAAATGGGCCAATTAAGCACATGGCAAGCGCTATTGTCATTGCATTCTGCCAGCAAAAACTAAAAAAAAAATAATAATAATAAAAATAAAAGAAAGGGCCTTCAGGCGTGACTCATGGTCAACGAGGTCGAGTGAGGAAAAAAAAAGTGCAAGAAATCCTTCGGGAAGCTCTCTGAGATGACGGTGCGATTGAGGCGATTTTTGCATATTTTATTATTATTACTTGTTTATCACCGATGAGTGATAAATAAGTAATAATGATAAAATAGTGGTAATAAAATATATATATATATATATATTAACTCTCTATGACCCAAATTAATTTGGCATGATGAAATGAGTTTCTGGTGACGCAGCATGATTACTATTAATCCAAAAAGCAGAACAATTCTTGATTTAAAAATTTTGAAGCATTTCCAACGTTAAAATTTGGCTTTTACCTCTTTATAACTTCGCATGAAATTTTTGTGCTCAAAGCACTTAGCTAAAAAAAAATTGAAAGTTGCAGATTTAATTTCAAAACATTTTCCATCGAATTAGTAATATAGTTAAACCCTCATTCCCTCATTTCATGAACAACGAAGTGCAAAAAAAAAAAACAGCAATACTAGCAGTGAAAACCACGATGAGACCACGCGGCGATGCGAGTGGAAAGCCTGGTCGCAGCGACTTGGGGAACTTCCGGGGGGGGGCAGGGGGGCAGGGGGGGCGGGGGGGGGGGGTTGCGTCGAGTCGCGGGGGCGCGGCGGTGAAATTCCACGGGATTAAATCCTGAGTTCACTGGGGGACTTTCGAGTTGCGTTGGGTCGTAGAGGGTTAAAATATAATTTATAGATACTGTATATATTTTTTAAATATAGTATAAAATATATATTATATTTAAAAAAAAAAAATATATATATACGTATGTGTATGTTCCTCGCTCGTTTCTGTCGGAGATGACGAAGAGCCCATTAACAACAACAACAACAAAAATCTTCAAAAAAAAATTGGGGGAGAAGGCAAAAATGAATAAAATTGTCCGCTGCATTCCCAAGACCCGTTACCAGGATCTAAAAATTTTCATCTGTTGGTCACGGAATGAAGGAGTTACAGGATCTTTCCGCGAACTTGTTGAAGCTGCCACGTGGTTTTCGTTGCCGCAACGAGAACGAAATCATCCGAAAATTTAATCGTTATAAATAATAAGTATCCTGCGTTTAATCGAGTCTAGAAGCTGAAAACTGCACACGATTTTCGACGAAATTCACGATTTTCTTACCTTCCATTCTCCGAGAAAAAAAAAAACATTAAAAGTCTCGAACGATCGATTTCCAAATTTAAAAAAAAAAAACGGTGGGAGACTCACCGACGACTTTGGACCACTGAGCGGGGGGCCTCCATTCGGGATAGTGCTTCGGGAAGGCCTCCCGCGACCAGTTGGTTTCCAGGTTCACCTGGTAGAGGAGGAGTTTGTCTTGGTCGCAGGCGTCCGGGGCGGCACGGAGGAGCACGGGGAACAGGGCGAGGAGGGGGACGGTCATTAACATCCTGGATGCTCCCGGTGTTGTGCCTGCGTCGGACTGGCCAAAATCTCCCATCACTCCGGCCCATTTTTATGTTTCCCTGTGACCTTCAAGCCTTAGCTTCACTACGTTTCGAAAGCCCTCTCTCTCTCTCTCTCTCTCTCTCACTCTTTCTCTTTCTCTCTCTCTCTCTCTTACCGCCTTTCCCTTGCTCTCTCCATATTCAGTCCTCTTCCTCTCAGTACCCCACTGGTACAAGTACCTCCCCCAGGGTCTCATCATCTCTCATGGTCACGAATATCAATCTAGACTTTTTCATCGCCTCCGCCATCTCGTTCATCATCTTTGCTCCGATTTCTCGGGGACGTAGCGCTGAACTTCGTTCTTTTCGTCAAACACCAGTTCTTCGTCTCATTCCACCGGCAACCCCCTCGTCCCTGTTCGACATCACCCGCAATGAAAGACTTTTTCTTCATTCGATTTTTACAACGCAGTAGGCTTGGCCTCGCGCCCAGCCGCGAGGAATTCCGTTTCTCGGAAATCCCATGGCGCGGATGAGGCTGGTCTTCGCTCTCGCCCGCTCGACGGAAGGGTGTCAAGGGTCACAACAGAAGTGGATGGAAAGTAGCTAAGTCATGGAGCCACGCTGTCTGGTGTGGTAGGTCCCAGCGGGGAATATGTGGGCACAGGTGTCTTTGTCAATGCGGGACCACTCCCAGATGCCCCCCTCCATCAACCTCCTCCTGCCATGCGCCCATTCATCCACGGTGTCTCTAATGAACCGCGCGGGCCTAGCCCTTCATTCATTCGTTCATTCATTCTTCACTCATTTCGGAGACTGGGCATGACCCCTGCTCCGATGCACCTGCGACAACTGTTAAGGTCTCTACCGCATATGGGGCTATGACAAATCACATCCTCCTCAGCGTATCCTGTGTCGCAGTGGTTTCCATGCTCGATGGCCTTCCCACGGATGTTCTCTGCCCTTCGCATGAGTAACATTACAAGCCTTTGCTCAGATTGTCCCGCCGAAATTTTGGACTAATGGGTTGTTATGACGTGCTCGAAATGCCGTGGATATTCCAATCTCAAATGCTCCTTTAAGAGGGATTATTTTTTTCTTTCATTTTTACTTGACCTGGCGCTGGGAAAAAAAAAAATCAGGAAGGCATGAGTACGAGCCCAGTAGGTGGCTCCGAGACACAGGTACTGATGACTTCCGCCCGATGACAAATGGTGATTGTGATGCAAGACTGTCTGGCAAAGACGGCCTTTCCTCGAATCCTCGTCGGACGAATTCCCCTTTAGCGGTGACTTTTCCGATTGCGTCATTGTTTGGGGTCCTGGTCCTGACCTTCACATAGACAGACGTCGGACTTGAACCCTTTTGAAACGGCGACACCTCCGTCTGACCTCTTTAAACTGTCCCAGCACGACCTACTTGACGACTAAAACGAGAACGCGGATGCCAGGAGACTATAGCATTTTATTGATATAAAATTCGAAAGTACGAGAGTCATGCAACGAAAAGCCGTCAGTGTCCGATTCTACAGCTGGGTGTCAAGATACACGGTGAGCCGAATGACGATGCTGTCCCCGCGAACGTAATTGCGAGAGCGCAGCAGCTCCACGGGGAACCCCAGCCCCACGCATTCGAAGTTGTCCTGGCTCTGCTGCGGTCGCCGCCAGTTCCACCCGCTGCAGAGCTCCTGGGGGTCCCAGACCCTCGAGCTGATGTCGTCCGGTTCCTCCGAGAAATCCAGGACGCTCACGTAGTGCTTCAGCTTGAAGGGCCAGTCCAGCAGGTGATCGTATTGCCCCGGGGTCAGCCCCACGTGGATGTAGAAGTTCTTCCGATCCTGACGAGGGTAGATCCTCATGTACATGTTGTATCCGTACTGGAAAATGTAGAAGTTGTCGCTCCGGAGGGAACGGCGGCTGCCCCAATGAGTGATCTTGTATTCGATGTTCGAGATGTTCCAATAGAATCTACGAGAGAGAAACCCAGACAGAGAAATGACCTCATGGAAACTCACCGTTATCCGGACGGAAATTTCGATTGCGACTGGGATTTCGGGGACTGAATGCGAATGATCTCAGACAAAAGAACACGAGCGCGTGCTCACCTGAAAACCCTCTGCCCACGAAGAGTCGTGATGGTATTATTGTGCGTCTCGATTTCGTATCTCCTGTCGGAGACCTTGTTGTAGGAATCGAGGTTTTTCGGCTGATCGATGATACTGGACTGAAAGGAATCCGAGACCTCTTGAAGCGTGTCGCTGCCGTATACTCGAGGGAGCGCGGTCTCATCATGGAATCCCGAGTTCCCTCTCTGGCTCAGATTTTGGAATGGAGCTTCCGTTCTCCCGGTCAGAAGGCTCAGAATCCGTCGATATTGCCTCTTGAATGCCATCTCTTGGGACCCTAGCTTGTCCTCCATGTTCAGGATCATCGTTTTCAGCACGTTCATCTGGGCGCTCACCATCGTCTCCAGGCCCGAAAGCTTGTCGTCCAGTTCCCCTGCATCGGATGAATGAACTTAATTAGAACTTAATTAGCAGAATCGCCGAGGGATCGAGACATACTCACGCGGGTTACAGACTCCTTGAAGAAGCTGCGAAGTCATGCTCTGGGCAGTGCTCAAGAGCTCTTGGCTCGGGATCCGACATTCCGTCCCTGCAATACCCCCTTCCTGTCCCCCATAGAGTACGTTTAGCAAACAGTCATCGTATCTCGAAGAGGAAGTGCCCGACTGAAGGTCCTCTCTTCCCTTCGGATTCGAGCACTTCCGTCTCGGCACTGCGTCTTTTATCTCCCAGGGTCGAGTTTCAAAACAGCGATTGACTTTGCCCATCCACGGCAAGATAACTCTCATTACGATCCGCTCACGAGTCATATCTCCTCCCGGAAAACAGTTTAAGCCCTCCGATCGAGCGACACCCCCTCACCGACCCGCCCCCTCAGGAACCCTCAGGAACGAAGATCGTCTGACCTGGCGCAGAGCCTGTGCGTCCGCGAAGACCGTCAGGGGGACGGAGATGGTGAAGAGGGCCCAACAGCGCACGCCGACCGACATCCTCGCTCTCTCGCGCTTGCCAAACTGATGACTGAACGAATTCGTCCCTGTCTCGTGCATATAACGAGAATTTCTGCTTGATGGAGATACCAGCCATGCAAGCAGGGAAGCACCCTGGCGCCATGCTCGTCCCCAGTGTTTTTGTTTGCATTTCTTCCTCGTAGTCTGGAAGTGGCGCCAATCCCTCAACCTTCTGTGCCTCCTCGAGGCGCATCCACCCTCCAGCATCACCCTTGATCTTGATCTCTCTCTCTCTTCATCTCTCGCCGGGATGGAGAAGAATCGTTGCACTATTGAATTTTTGTCGTATTTCTCGTGAAACAGCTGGAGATCGTTGGTCTCTGAGTGAGCTTCGGCGCTTGGTGACGAGCATCTCTATTAACTTCCCAATTAAATACATTTTTTCCAGCAACTATTCCTCGAAGTCAAATGGAAATTCTCCTCATATCCATAACACCGACGGAAACGCACACATGGTTCTGAATTTGTCTTTGGAGCCTTTTGGAGCGATGCGGATTTGCTACCGCCTCTACAAACTGCAATTTCTGAGCGAAGTTTTGCTCTGCAAATACAGTGCAGAATTTGTGAAGGCCTTGTATTAACTTATCAAACGGAAAAGAAAGAGTTCTGGTCACGAGGAAATGGCATACCAGAGGCCACTCGTGAATTGCTACACGATTATTGGACTCTGGGACTACCTCCGCCTAACCTCTTCTGATCTGCAGATGAATTATAGGACTTGGCAAGTAGGCTCACCAGTCCGGTCTGGAGAGGCTAGTGGTGATTGAAGGAACCCTAATAATAAAGTCTGAATGTCTCAAATAAGGGGTAACATCGAAACTATGAATCACCCGGAAGATTCTAACAATTAATAAACTAATAATTAAAAAACGGATGTCTCATTCGAACTCTCGATCCCGCAGAATACTTTGTATTTTGTATTTTACTTTGCAAACGGAGCATAACCAAATTGATCAATATTGGTCGGAGTAACATTCGGTGAGAGAGTTGACTCTCGAAGGAGCATGGAATCAATACGAAGGACGCCGAGTAAGCTCGTACGAATACCGCCCAGGCCAGGATGACGCCGACGAGAGAGACATCGAATAATAATGACAACATTCCACTGACAGACCTTGAAGAGTTTCACGGGTTGCAAGATTCGAACATAAATCATCCAGAGAAATAAGTCGTCGTTATTTCGGAAAAATTTGCCCTCCTCCAAAATAAAGGGGAATTCTAATGCTTCCCATGCTTTTAGCGTTTCGATACCTTTACTAGATGATGAGAGGCAAAAAATTCGCCGTGAAGGAAAAGCGTGAACATTATGCATCCCTGCTCCCGGTTCCCATTACAGCAATGCCAAGTCACATGACAAGAGCGGGCCGGGCCTGGCTTACTGTGAGGGTCAGGGACACGTGTTCGGCATTGATAGGATGCGGTTCGTCTAGTGGGAATTAATCACGGCTTGAATTTATACTGAAGATGGTTACTGTCAAACTCAACAATGGTATCGACTTCCCTCTGATTGGACTCGGGACTTGGAAGGAAAGTGACAGGGAAACTGATCTGAACGATTGCATTTAAATTTGTTCTAGGTTAACTCAAGACTGCCCATAGGCGTAATATGTGGGCATGGTTATCCTCTTCTAGCCGCAAAATACCGTAGGCCTATAATTTTCAAGCAAATAAACATCTTTGAAAGGAGCCACCTTTTCGGAATGAATTACTAATGTCTGAATTTAGTTAATTAAAATTCTATAATTACCGATGGCACATGCGTACCTTAGGTCCTCTATCCATTGTACCAAGCTTCACACAGATGACAGTGTTGGGAAGACTCGTAGAGTCGGTAGAGGGTTTGCAGCTGACATGGAGTAAAATAAACAATTAGGAAAGTCTGTTTTCTCTTCACACTTCTACCTCTTCATTTTTTAAATTGTAGATTCTCTGCCTTCGACTTGGCCTTATGGCTTGTATTTATGACTTTTTGCATTGAATAATCCATACGCAATATCCTTGAACATAGCTGAAAGGCATAGATCTGTTGAGAGACCCAACATTTCTCCAAATTTTAAAATTGTCTCAAGTGATAATGAAATTCCAGTTGCACCAGTTTGGAGATTCATATAAGAATTTGCCTATCAGGAAACTTGTTCAATTTTTAAAATATATACTTTTAATCTGAGGAGACATTTCAACTGATTGGGAAGCATGTTTTTTTGTTGAAATTTGAATCTTTCTTGAAAGGTATTGTTAAAGTTTTGAATCTATGATGACATATTTGTTCAATAAAGAACATAATAATCAGAACTGTTTTATTCATTTTCAATGTAAGAATGAAGCAATTAAATGGATCTCATTTTCCTGTGTAATCTTCTCTTGTTTTAGATTTTTCACACTGCTTCAGCATCTCATGAAAGGCTCCTGCAAATAACTTTTTGGGGGTATGTTTATTCCACTTGTAAACATCTTTCAGATGGTCCAAAGCCCAGGAGAAATCTTAGGAATACTGAGACTGAAACAAACTGAATCAGAAATACATTATAGCACCCCACTTCTCAGTGACTATGATAATCTTTTTGGGCAGGTGAGTGGCTCAGTTGGTAACAAGCTTGGCTTCTGTGGCAAGGGACCTGGGTTCAAACCCAACCAAGTTAGGCATTTATTTCTGAGTGCAAAACCTGGCATACTTGGGAAGGGAGATCCCTGAGCACTTGGTACATCTTGTGTCAGGATGTGGGACATTAAAGAATCCTGGTGGTGAAGATTGAACCCTGGTAGCATATCCCTGAAGTAACCACTCTTGTCAGATTTGGTCTCCTATGGTTAGGAGTTGATTGAGTTAGCTGACATTGCAGGGGGGAGGTTTTAATGGGGTTAGCTGGTGTTTGGATGTAGTTATGAGCCAAGTACCTCTTGGGCCTGGTGCTATATCTTGTCATAGTAGTTCCTAGAGTTTTAATGACTTAGGTATGCTGTGAAATTGTACCTTGAACCTGAAGAATAAGTAGAAGTCACAGAGGGCTAATTTGGAGGTTTAACTCTTTCACTGCAGTGTTAGACTTTTTTCACATAGCAGCTAGTCCTCCTTAACCCATATCGATTCTACTATGCAGCGAAAGAGTTAAGGGCATGGCGCAACGGTTTGATGTTTCTTTCCTCCAAGAACTGGTGAGAAATACCAGTATGAGGGAGTGCATTATCATAGTGCAGGATGAAGAAGTTGACTGCACACTCAGGCTGCTCCCTTGAAATGGCTGGTGGGCACTTGTGAATGATGTCTAGGTAATTTAACCCAGTAACTGTAGCCCTGACATGGCATAAACCATAAGGACCCTTTAGAAACTGGAAACAATGCATAACATGACCCTGCCTGTCTTATTTGATTATCTCAACTGATTGAAGCCTGTCTTCCATAACAATGCCATATTCTGTGTGGATCATCTGCAACTTCACTGAATTGCAGGTGAATGTGACTTGCTTCTTCACTTGGAAAGTTAAAAAGTTTATTATGGTTTTCTCGACTTCAAAAGTTGCTTTCTTCTTCTTCAACCAGTGCAAATAAGAGACCGATCTAAATGCACTGCCTCTGGCAAGTTCTTATTTGGAATTAGTTCAGACTTCCTATTTTGTGATGTCACAGTCAGACTTTTCACATGAATGAACATGTTCCAGCTTTTCTAGATTGGACAATTAATGGCAGCAACACGACCAGTAATATTCAGAGGTACCTTGTATATGATAATGGGCTAATGTTAGTCCCCTCCAGGGAAGGTGGAACAAGCAGTTCAGGATGCCATTGATATTGGATATTGGCACATTGACTGCACAAGCATATATCAGAATGAGAAGGAGGTAGGAGTTGGAATCGAGGCAAAAATCAAGGATGGCACAGTGAAATGAGAGGAAGTTTTTGTTGTCACTAAGGTGAGTATTCTACTTATACTGATACCAGTATCCCTTTGCAGAGCAGCTTAGTTTAGACTGTTGCAGAGCAAGTTTTGTGCTGGAATAGAAGTTTAAGGCTTCAGGTGTACCTTAATTTACTAACTTGATAAAAACAAACAGTTCATTGATCCATGTAATACAATATGATGAACTGGAAAGAGGAGGGTGTTGTTTAGGCATAATTTGTTGGGAAAAATTGCAATGGTCATTCCTGATAACAATAGCACCATTCATGCTTGCTAGAATTGACACTTATAATTATTCCCTCAAAATGTTTAATGAAAGTGCTAATGAATAGTTTCTTCACAATGCCTAAAGTAAATGAGCCTTAAGATACCAATGCAAAATGACAACCATGTCATTTCCCTGGGGAACATGATGATCATCAAGAATGAGAGTCAATGATGTGTTAGGACAGTATTTATTCCCTGAAGGATTCTCATGTCAGTTCACTCAGTCAGTCTGTTACACATTAAAAAGGATATGAAGCCATGAATTTCCCCCAGGTTTTCATTTTACAGAAAATTTACAGTCCTTCATTACTGCCATACAACCCAGAACCCTGTTCCCCAGGGAAATGACATGGTTGTCATTTTGCATTGGTATCTTAGCATAGGCTATGGAGCATAGCTTGAATATAACAACTTTTATAAACATTTAATAATAGGAATATTCTGAGCTAAAGCCTTTTTCCTATAATAGTCAATTGAGCTTGACTTAGAGTATCAGCTTGATTAGCTCTTCTTTTTTCTAAATTGATATGTCCAATTTGACTTGGAGCTTTACTTTTTGACAAAAAAAGTTGCATCTGCACACCCTTTATTAGATATTCTCCAGAAAAACCATGAAGATAACAGTTAAAAACATTGTTTTATTGGTTATTGGTACCAGTGTGGTCTAATGTTTAGGTCTTCTTTTTCAGTTGTGGAACAACTCTCACATGTGCACAAGCGTGAAGCCAGCTTTGGAGATGTCTTTGAAACTCCTTGCTCTGGATTATGTGAATCTCTATCTAATGCATTGGCCCATGGCATATGAAGTGAGTTGTTTTCATGTGCATGTTTCACTGGAAGGATCTGAAATGAAATCCTTTATGGAATTGTTTTATGATTCATGAAGTTATATGGCCTAAATTTTCTGATTTCATTATTTGCCATCTTCCTTGCCTAGGAAGGAGGTGACATGAGTCCAAAGGATGCAGATGGAAATCCTCTGTACTTAGATGTTGACTGTGTGGACACATGGAAGGGGATGGAAGACTGAATGCTGGCCTCACACGCTCCATTGGTCTTTCCAACTTCAATTCTGAACAAATTGACAGATTATTACAAGCTGCACAAATCAAGCCAACTGAGAACCAGGTTCCCTTTCTATATTTCCTACATTCTTGTTCCCTTATATGTCCATTCATTGGAATTTCCTCATTTTTGTACTCTTAATAATATTATAATGATCTGTTGGTGGAATGCCATCCATATCTTAATCAGCAAAAGTTGCTGGAATTCTGTGAGAAGAAGGGGATAGTGCTTACAGCCTACAGTCCTCTGGGATCTCCTGACAGACCATGGGCCAAGCCAGATGACCCTTCTCTATTTGAAGACCCTAAAATTCAAGCAATAGCCAAGAAATATGGGAAAT
The DNA here is from genome assembly GCA_905338385.1 of Darwinula stevensoni. Taxonomy (NCBI): domain Eukaryota; kingdom Metazoa; phylum Arthropoda; class Ostracoda; order Podocopida; family Darwinulidae; genus Darwinula; species Darwinula stevensoni. The sequence continues at coordinate 23,576 of CAJPEV010001028.1, forward strand.
CCAAAGCTCAAATACTGCTTTGCTTCCAGGTAATATTTGTTAGTGATTTTAATTTCTGGAATCAGAAAATCATGACATCATGTGGTTTACTTATTGTATTCAGGTGCAGCGCATGGTTGCAGTCATTCCTAAATCCATCACTAAGTCTTGCATTGAAGAGAACTTCAGGATCTTTGACTTTGAGTTGGATCCTGTAGACATGAAGGAATTAGAAAGTTTCAACCTGGAAGCCAGGGGTAGACTCTGCCATCAGCAGTGGTGAGTTGTGTTTCACTTGCCAGATCACCAGACCAGAATAGTTCACATCATATATTCACATTATATGATAAGTCCCTTTGTCTGGTTATCTCTGACAGGGACAAGAGTCACAAGTATTATCCATTCAACATTGAATTCTAATTTTGCGGGAGAGAGATAATCTGAATTCCCCTCAAGTGGACATCAAAATGTTCCTTGGCTTCTGCAAGCATATCCCTTGGGTGCCTTCAACATCTGCATTTGCTTCAATGACTCCAATGTTAGTAATGACAATGACCAGTTGGAGATAGATGAACTGGATCCTCTGTCCCCTTGCAATCTTTATTCACATGGTTCTAGGAAGATTCAGAAAAAAAGAGTATCATGGAAGTATGCTTTTATTAATTTCCATTCCACTTCTATATTACCTGTCTCTATACTCTGATGCCTGTCACAGTGATGCAGAACAGAAATTTTGATATTTTGGTAGAAAATTGTTACTGTGTCAATGTGACTAATCCTGTGGAGCAAAGTATCTCTTCACTCACACCAGATGAATTTCTTTTGGACCATCACAACTGTCTAAATGGGACAAGACAAATATTGGAATGATTTTGTTCGGACAAATGTGGAACAGGATCAAAGTGTAAGCTAGCTAGCTGCCATAATGCAAAATTTTAAATATCTGCTGCCTTGATAAGTACTTACTTTCACTGAACCAGATGCATAAACTTTGAATGGGTATATCCCATAAGTGGTTGCATGGAAAGACTGGTGTCTCTTGCATCTGAATGTTCATTCTCTTTGTACCACCGAGAAATAGCATCAACATTACTTCCTTTGGCTATTGAGACATGGCCGAAACATTTGATAAATTGCATGTGGTAGGAATTTTTACTGATTTGACACAGTGAAGGGGTCTCATTAGTGGTTGCATGAAATGTCATGTAACTTTAAGTGCTAATTCAAAAGGAAAAGTACAAAGAATACAAATGGGGGAGTTTTCTCCTTGAACCTTTCGTGGGAAAATTTTTTATTATGTGCAGCCTTCCAAGAGCAAGGGGAGGGCTGAATGTTTTCTGGAAAGTATACTTTCCACTGCCAATGAAAAGGCTAAGGGAGGGATGTCCTAAATGCAGTTGTATATCAAACATGGTGAAAAACCGTGGATGACACAAATGAAATGAGTCTTTAATATCATTCCAAATTCCAATAGATGCTCTGACGCATTAATTTGAATTTGATCAGTGCAATCCTATCAGACATTCCCGTGCTCCAATCAGACTATGCAATGCATTTTTGTATATCATTGAAAGTAGTACAGCTTCACCTGCTTAACCAACTTGGATTGCCCTTGACTGTAGTTTCACTGTTCCACTCATGACTGCACCCATAAGGTTTGTTGAATTTTTCCTCTCACTTGCATCACCTGCTGAATTCTTTGTCATTATCACAGAATTATGCAGAGATGATCTGCTAATAATTGATATTTTGACTCATACATTTGGGGAAACAGAGAGGGAAAGTTCTTTAGTGAGGGACAAAGAGGCAAAAAAAGGAAGGACAACTCCATTCTCCACAATTCACACCTAAAAGTTACATGTCTTTCTTATTAGCCATTGTGTGAGATGTTAGCATTCAGAGTCCCGGTTCACTGAACGGGAATGTAGTAGTTTACTTGTAAGGCAAAAATTTAAAGATCTCATTTTTTCATCAGTTATATATATTTTCTGAGGAGGTTAATTTTAAAAGAACATTAATTACTGTATCTTGCTGGAGTAGAAACCAAGATGTGAAAAGATTGCATGGAAGTGAACTGGGAGTCTTACATTATGCAGCATGGATTTATGGGCATCCATGTTCCAGAAGTGGAGGGTATTGTGTTTGAGCCACAGTTTCAGTGTCAACTATTCACTAGTGCTTGCTTTTCGGTCACCAGAGGCCATTGAAGCCTAAATAGGGTTTATTGAAATAAAATGAAGTTGTGCATGCAGTGTAATTGTTTTTATTGCATGCCATATTATTTGAAACTGTCAAACTCCTGTAATGCTACAGGAGCCACTGACTGTGGCACAACAGGTGTTTGAAATGAAAAGTCTAAGTCAAGAAAGTCATAATTACCTCATGGTTCTTGATAGTATATGATAATGCCTAAGGAGAGTGTTAGGTTGAGTTGATTTTGATTCAAATAGCAAAGATGGTGGCATCAAAAATCCCTGTTCTCAAGCTCAACAATGGGAAGGAGATGCCTATACTGGGACTTGGAACTTGGAAGGTGAATGAAGAACTTATGAAAAGTTTCTTCTCTTATTGGTTGAGGTTTACAGTGGGTTTACGTATGCAAGTATACACGCATGAAAATAAAGAGGAACCTTGCTTCAGTGAAGTATGATGCACTCTTTTGTGTAGAACTCCTGTAGAAATGCCGATTACACAAGAGGTTAATGTTGGTATACTTGGATGCATAAACCCACCCTTGGGCCTGTCCTACTTCAGATTTTCTATTTGGCAGTCCAAACCTGGTGAAGTGGAGCATGCTGTGAGAGATGCAATTGACCTTGGGTACAGGCATATTGATGGTGCTATAGCATACAAAAATGAGGAGGAAGTTGCTGAAGGGATCAAGGCGAAGATTCAAGACGGGACAGTGAAACGGGAAGACCTCTTCCTAACAACCAAGGTTTTGCTTCCTTTCAAAGCAGTCTTTCAGTGTTTTATTCCACTGACAGATCCTATGCTCACTTTTAGTGCTGGAACACATATCATCGAAAAGAGATGGTAGTTAAAGCTCTTAGAGACTCTCTCAAAAGATGGGGAATTGACTACATTGACCTTTACTTGATACATTGGCCCATGGGATTCAAGGTGAATGGAAACTTCTTCCACCCCACCTCCTCCTTTCCATAAACTTGTCAGGATGGTCATTCTCACACTATGAATCTTGATTTATCAGGAAGGAGATGAATATTTTCCAAAGGATGAGAATGGAAAGTTCCTCTATTCTGATTTTGACTATTTGGAAACATGGGAAGGGATGGAAGAGTGTGTAGATTTGGGCTTGGCCAAATCCATTGGATTGTCCAATTTTAACAGCCAACAGGTCGATCGTGTCCTTGCTAAGGCTCGCATCAAACCTGTTGTGAACCAGGTATTGTTTGAACCTTGCCATATTTTACTTGTGTCCATAAGCATCAACTCAGAAAGCATCTGTATTGCTTAGGTGGAGTGTACTCCTTGGTTGCCGCAAAATAAGTTGCTTGCCTTCTGCAAGGAGAGAGGAATTCAGATGGTTGCCTATAGCCCATTGGGATCACCTGACAGGCCATGGGCTAAACCCGAAGATCCAACTCTGATAAATGATCCCAAGGTCAAGGAGATCGCCAGCAAATATGGGAAGTCTCCAGCCCAAGTTCTCATTCGTTTCCAAGTGTGTTCCTGCCTATGGCTTCAATTTGTTATAGTCTTATATGTATTCATATAGATATATGAAGTTTACTCATCAAATACTTAGGGCTGAAGTGGATTAAAACTATTGAGGAACCATGAAGAGTGCACAAAAAAGGAGAGATTGTGAAATTGGCCTGATGGACCAACAAAGGCCCAGATTGCAGCACATCCAAAATGTATGTACCAGTGAGGCATCTTTGTCAATTGGCTTTTTCCTTTGCCTATTGTTTAAATATAGTGAGCCTGGGAACATGGTGAGACATTTCAAGGATGAATCTCCACACTAGGAAGAGCTTCTCACTGCTGGATAATGAGTGGGATGTTGGTTGCCTGAGCATCACCCTCTCCACATTCATCAAACACAATGCACTAACTGCCATTTAGTGGCATAGGTGCAACCTTAATCACTAATGATTTATGCTATTAGGGTGAATGTGAGAGAGTCTTAAGGATGGATGCCCCTATCTGCTCTCTGTTTAGGCAGAAACTGTCTTTCTTTCTAAACATTTGCATTCCTAGTGCAGAGTGTCAGAAAGGGTCAAGCTGCACCATGGTCTATATAGCAGGGTCGTGCCTGACACAACTCCTTCATTGCAAGTTGGCCCATAAGGCTAATTTCACAATTTCTCTTTTTGTGCACTCTTCACAGTTCCTGAATAGTTTTAATCCTTTTCATCTAGAGGTCAGTTTATGGTTAGACTACATTAACCCATACATGCTGCCTTGATGTCTGAGTTGATTAATTGGTCTTGACTGACCCAAGTGGCTTTTGCATTTGAATCTCTTCATCTTACAGACATACAGGGTGGTGCAAAAGTATTTATAAAGTTAGCTGTTTGATGACACAGATGCATTCAATGAGATTAATGAAAATAAGGAACTGTGTCAGAAAATATGCAGAAGTGTTAAGGACCGTTTCTAGAAATGTGTCAACTGTGACAGCCACCAGTTTGAACAGCTCCCTAAATGTTTTGTAAATAAATAAACTGCTTACTATATATTTACTTTTGCACCACCCTGTGTGTGTGTGTATATTATGGCTGTCACGATAGATCGATGCATCGATACCACTATCGATAGTTGGAGATATCGATAGTTTTTTCTACCATCGCGATGCATCGGCAAAATATTTTAAAGGGGAAATGTCCCATTGAATTGAGGCGAGTACTGTACAATACAGGGTGCGTAAGAAGTTCTGTTACAAACGTTTCTTTGCCAAAAACAACCAAAGCAACAAGAACGACAACTTCAAGTGATTATTTAGTACAAAGTGTCAGTCAATGTAAGGAACCATAGCTACTCGAAATGTCCGCCACGTTTGGAAATGCAAGCCTTCAATCGAGGGCGGAAAGCGCGCGCGTACTGCAGCACGCAGCTGATGCTGTGGAATATTCTTCCATTCTCGGACCAAAGACTTCTTAAGGGCTTCGATGTTGCGGTGGGCACTAGCCCCAACTCTTGTCTCCAAAATGGACCAAATAGAAAAATCCAGAGGGTTCGGGTCAGGGGAGCTGGGAGGCCATTGGTCCTTCATAATGAAGTCCGAAATTTCATGATGAAGCCATGCTTGGGAAATGTTGGAAGTGTGTGCTGGCGCACCGTTTTGCTGAAATGTCCAAGCCTGGTTGCTGAACATGGTTTGACCCACATGTTTCACTACTGGGTCTAGAATGAGATCTTTGTACATTGTACTGTTTATCTTGACCCCTTCAGGAACAAAAACCAGATTGGTGCAACTGTTGGCAGACACACCTGCCCAAACCATAACAGACTGGGGGTGTTGTGAATGAGGCATGATTAGCATATCGCCCGAGACATCTGAGATTCGTGGTGCTAGAATCCTATCATTTTGTCGATTGGAGACGGCCTGGATGGTGAACAATTTTTCATCTGAAAACAGGATTTTGTCCACATCATCAGCCGTGAACCGCTGCAGCAGGGCCTTGCTTCGTTGAAGTCGCAACTGCCTTGTGCGAGGTGGCAGCAGTTGCGCATGCTTGCGTTTGAGAGATTTCAGATGAAGATGTTTCTTGACAATAGTTCTCATGGATCCCTCTGATATGTGCATTTCCCTGGCCATCTTCCTCATGGAACGCCTGGGGTTCCATTGAATTCGGAGAGCCACCTTTTTCACCATCTCTGGAGCCGTAGCAGAC
>CAJPEV010001028.1:29765-72007 GCA_905338385.1 Darwinula stevensoni
GGGCTGGTTCATGGCTGGAGAGCACCAGGGCTGTAATAATATACGGTTGTATGCCGAAGGACACGACCTACTTATAAACACACGCAGAACATTCTAGCATGCTCTGGAAAAAAATTGTACTGGATATTCAAGAAATTCCGAGAACTTTCTTTCCAATCAGATATAAGAAGGAGAAGGAGATCGCCCTCCTCGTAGATGTGAGCATCCCAGCTGATAATAACCTCCAAGAGAAGACCAGGGAGGAGCTGGAGAAATACTCCGAACCAGTGGCGTATTTTGGCTGAGGAGTCAGTGGGGTACAAGGCAACAGCGCGGGGGTGCCAAACCCCACCCGAGCGATACCAGGTGGGGAAATTTTTACCTCCAAGGGGGCGCCAGGAGGGGCGGCTGCCCCCTCTGCCCTCCCCCCGTAAAATACGTCACTGCTCCGAACTGAAAGTGGAAGTAGAACAGTTATGCGGAATGAAGACCACCATAGTTCCGATCATCATCGGCACAACTGGCGTCGTCCTGAAAGACCTCAAGAGACATGTCAGGAAGATGGAGTGTGAAATATCACTCGATATTCTCCAGCGTACAGCAATCTTGGGCACGGCCAGCATCTTCCGTCGTGTCCTTCAGAACTAGGCGAGTATGAAGTCTGGGATGTGGTTCAACCCCCCTCATATTTCCAATACCGGCAGGTGCAGTGGAAGGATTTATTTTATATACACACACTGGTTTTCAAAATCTAAGGAACAAATAGATTTTTTCAAATTCCACAACACCCCCATCATTGAAATGGTTGAAACATACAGGAGTATTTAAATTAATATTGCTACGTTACCATAGCACATGCAACGTGGTGGAGATTGCCTGCTGATATGCAAATCACGTGTCTTTAAAAGATGGCGCTCTGAGAGGGTGTAGCGCAGTTCACGGTTGGATGGTAAGCAGTTAATTTCATGGTAGCCGAATCCTGAAAATGACCGAAAGGAACCACCTAACAGCAGACATACTGCGATGGGTATGGCATGAGATTGGGTAGCACTGGATATCTGCCACATGAATTCTTGTAGTCACATTGAGTTACGGTAATTGCAGGTAATAAAACTTGAAGTCTTTATCTTTTTTTAAAATACCACTTTCATTGTGCTGTGACAAAGGCACATGAAGTTATATGCCACAGGATTTTTAAAGTTTTTTTTTGGCACTTTGGGCTGGTTTTCATACTCATAGGTTCAGAGAGGGATTGCAACAATCCCCAAATCAGTCACTCGAGAATACATTCAGGAGAACATGGAGGTTTTTGACTTCGAACTGTCTGCAGATGACATGACCATTCTTGATGGCTTTGACCAGGGAGGGAAGGGGCGTATTTGTCATGTCAGTTGGTAAGATCCATGAACCCTTTGAAATGGGGGAGGTGAATTCTATCTCATGCTTGCCTTTAATTTTTTTTTCATGTCCTCTTTGACAGGTATTCTGATCATCCCTACTTTCCATTCCACATTGAATTCTAAGGTGCTACTCCATTTTATAAAGTCTGCAAGTGTTGCTGAGGAATGGAATCTTCTATCTTTTGGAGGGTATGATGTTTCACCTGCAATAAAACCTGAAGTGGTTAGAGAAAAACCTTGCTGTTTGTCTATGAAGATGAGACATTCATCCCAGAGAGGTGAAACTCCAATTACTGACATAATAGACTTTATTGTTATCAATACCTGAGTTCATCCAGTCTTTGTAAACCAAGGAGCCAGTTAAGGAAATTCTTTTCAGATATTTATACTGTCACAATGCCACCTTGAAGGGAACAAGGAAATTGCATGAATATTTTAGGAAAACTGAGCCCTCCCTTTCACCTTCTCTTCCAAATAGCATGTACCACAGACAATACCTGACTCCCCTTCACATTTCCTCCAAATATATTAATCCCCTAAAAGCATGCAGCCAGCAATTTCTTTTTGCATACAATTCATGCATAACAATGCATACTCATTGCTTACCCCTGTATCTAGTCACAGCTCATCCTAATACCTTGCTTTTCATTTTGACTATCCCTATGTTGAATTTAGGAATGGAGAGTATCAAACTTATAAACCCTCAATTTAACTTGGGCACACTGCACCTGGTCCACATAGAACTTTCTGTCTCCTTGTTCTTTTATTATTACTAAATCCACCTGCACCTTCACATCTTGTGACCTGATGACAATACCAATGTATAGGCTACATACGGCATATGGATGTGAGAGAATAGAATACCCATGCACAACAGATCACCCTGTCAAACCTAGGGCAGTGTGTCAATCCAATGGCAACTCTTGCAGGTGTCTCAAGAGGATGATGAAGACAGATGGGTGTTTTGCCCATTGCTTTTTATGTTTTATTAGGAATGGTGCTGTACCTGCACTATGTCTGCCTTTAGCAACCCTTAACCAAGTCCTAAAACTAAACATTTCCCTTTTTTCAAGACATTCCTCCTTCCTCACAATGCTCCTCCCACTCAAGTCCCTTATGGATGTGATGAGTTGGAGGGGCAAAGAAGTGATAGTATTGAGAAATCCATGAAAATCTCTATAGTTCAAGTCATTAACTTTTAAAAACTTTCTTTGCCACTTGAAAGGTTTCAGGATTTTAAAAGTCCAATTAAACAAATCCTTTTTTTTTTTTTTTGCCAGGTAGTGTTGGCATGATATTTCCCATTTCTCTATCCTCTAGAACATAACTTCTATTGATCTTTCCAATCATGGCTTAAATTCAGGTCTGAAAGGGTTAGGATGGTGCTGTATTGAATCAACTGCATTGTGCTAGCAGCTGTGATATTGAAATCTCTGAAGGTCATCTTGCCCCCCTTTTCCCAGGCACAATACTTACCACAGATATAAAGCATTTCTCATGGTCTCACTACCTATCAATCAGGAGAAAAATAAACGTTTAGATGACTACATGTATCTCATGAAAGTGCAGCAGGTATGGGGGTGCAAAATTATGGGGGATTTACGTGGGGGTGCTTAATGGGGGGATTGCTTATAGATAAGTTTATAGGAAAGACTTATATTGAAGGAGCAAGTTGAAAAGGAGTCAATATACTGAGTGGTTGTATACTAAGGGCTGACTAGTACATTCATCTCTGTGTCATTCATGGGAGAAATAAAACAATTTGAAGAAAAAATTTCCTTTTGAATTCTTGGACTCATCCACACATACACAAGGAAGCAATTTGCACACTTCAGACCACACACTTCAAAGAGAGGGAAAAAGCTGCACCAACACAAAAAGCTGAGAATTACCAATCTGGGAATTACATCTATTTGATCTAGGTGAAAATTAAAAAAAAATTATTGGCAAGAATTTGAAACTTGCTGCAGAAACAGTATGATTTGTTCTCAGCTGCATATAAAAAAGAAAACTGCATCTCAAAGAGAAGTTTTCCAACAAACTTCATGGTGATAGAAACTGAGGAAACATGACACAAGCAAGACATTCCTTCATCGAATGCCATAATGATGCATTCATCCATCATTCCTGGACTCCAGAATAATCTAATATCTGCACATAATTATCTGCAAACTTGATATAAAAAAAAACAACTAACTGACTTTGCTTTAAGCAAAGGAGAATGAGTCTAGTCATCCTCAACCACGGAAGCAAGCACAAGCCTTTTTTACTTTCTTTCAACAGCCAGCATGCTTCCTGTACAAGGGCAGGGGAAAAAGTGGTAGCCCATCATTCCATGGATTTTATGCAAATCATATCTGAATATTAAGAGGCCATGAATACCTATAAAATGAAGGCTGATATGCAACTGCCTTCAGAGACTGCAGACTACATCATTGAAATGGAAGGGAAGGGAGTGTTCCAAAATCAAGCCTATCAATGACAGGTGGAAATTATGGACTGGAGTGTGATGAAAGAACACTGAGGAACTCCCTATTTCCTCACAATTTAATGATCCAAGGTAAGATAAGCGTGGAAAGAGAAGCATGCTCACCGGCAAATGAATTCTGGGGGGGATGTTTGAAATTTCCCTCCCCAGACCTCTAGGAGACACTCAAATGTTCATTGATGAAAAACAGCCAATTCAATCACACACACCATTGAAAAACAGTTCCCATCACACAAGTGATGAATTACATTCCCTGATTTTCCTCTTCTTGGGGTCTGACTTTCATATTTTTTGCAGTCCTACAGGGATACTTCTCAAGGGCATGGAACAAAGTTGTTAAGGAGAATGGCATTGTTTTATGGCTATTTCACTCATCCCCATCAGAATCCATATAATGTCATTGGGCAGGCTCTCTCTCGCTGTCTCTGGCAGTGGTAGCAGGGTCACGCACTGCAGAAGAAAGCATCCATGTCACAATCAGAAAAGAAAGCATTGCACAATAAACCTGGGAACTGAAAGGCTTGACACTCACCTAGACCTCAGTCCCGGCTCCTTTCTTCTTGTCTTTTTTCTTCTTCAGGAAGGAAGGTGTCCGAATCCCCTTCTTCTTCTTCTTCTTTTCTGTTCTTGATGATTCCTCCGTAGTTGAAACATCCTTGCTGGGTGATCCCTAGAGGACAAGAATCAAGTGTAAAGACTGCAAGCATCAATTCACTAATGCTTTGTTAAGAGCCTACTCACTTCTTTGCTGCTGTGGGACACTCTCCCATCATGATCATCACCATTCATAGTCACTTCCCCTGTGAATAGAAAGATCACTTTCTCATGCAGCAATTCCATAGGAGGGAAAATTCTGTGGATAAGGGTTTTAATTCGCCAATGTTGATGCTGTGTCATTTGCTCACCATCTGTTGTGTTTTGGGGGTCCTCTTCACTGACACTAGGCATATGTTGGACATGGGGTTCATCTGGCATGGGGCAAGCAGAAAGAGAAACAGATGCCAGAAGAAGGAAGATTAGAAAAAGGTGAAATCCAGCATGCACTGAAATGTTACCATTTCCCATTAGCAATGTCACAGTGACAGCCTTAAAGACTCTTCTTTCATGTGGAAGGAAATGCTGAGTGTTGTATGCACCAAGCTGGCTTCAGACTAAAACAGCTCAATCTCAAATTTCCAAAATGAAGAATTCTTCAACCCATGCAAATAAAAAATGTTCTTGTGTCTAGCACCACCAAGCCAAAGTGACCAAAACCCTCATACCACACTCAGGATCCTAGGTATCACAGAAATGACAGAAAAGCATGCAGTTTCCTTGCACAAGGTCATTCTGTGGCTGCATTAATTTAGCCTTGAGAATGTGAAATTCAAAGGTTCAAGGTTCACAGATGGGATGCATGTGGACATGCTGCCCAATGACTTGAAAGTGATTGCAAAAAGTTCAGAGAGAGAGGTTCATGGCAATGCCATAGCAAGAGAGAAGATGAGACTAACCCTGAGAGGAGAGAATTTGCTTCTCCGCTCTCCCGGGTGAAGGCGCCACTTTAGTTTCCAGAGTGAGGACACGAGGTGTTGTATCCTCTACTTGAAAGAGACAAGAGGAGTGGCATACATTAGTCATGTTCCCCATCATTCTCATGCCCTAGTAAATAACCCATTACTTTCATGCTGAAGTTCTTCATTTTCACCAGGGAAACTTTACATGGTGAAAGCTCATAAAACACCCTCACCCATGCAGCCCCTGCCCATTACCATACCATATTGATATCTACAATAAGCCCTTGTTCCATAATTTGCTCCCTTTCTGATTTCATGAACAATATGTAGTGCTAAACCCTATTCAATGCCCTTCAAAGGGAGGATGAAATGAAATAAGCAATACCAATAGGAGATGTTGGAGGGGAAAGCTGAGATGCCATTGAAGAGTCCTGGTTTGTGGCAGGATCTTCATCTTCAATGGGTTCCCCCCTCTGCCTCCTTTCTACAATACGCCTGTATTCCTCCAGCTCTTCGTCCGTCACAGCGTCAAATGGATTTTTTGCATAGGGAGCCCTAAAGACTACTGCATTGTGCTGATACCCTCGCTGAATGATTCCTTTAGAAGCTGCACCAACCATCACAACTTGGTCCCCTGATGTGTTCAGAGCACCCTCCTACCATGACATCCAGTTTGGCATGTTATGAGAATATTGTCATTCAAGCTTCAACCTCCAATTAGACCGATGCTCACCTGCATTTTTCTGGCCTCTTCCCAGCTAATTCCTTCCAAAACATTTGATTGAGGACCAGCAGAGACACCTCCTGCTCGCCTGTTCTCTTTGATCTATTTGCAAAAAAATTGCCAGTACATCAATAAATATTCATGATAGAGGTAACATATTCTGAGTTGAAACCATGACTGGATTAGGCAATCTGAAACTCACTTTTAATTGCTTTGTGCAAGGAAAAAGAGGATTTTGGATTTTTTTTTTCTTTTTTTGCTTCAAGAGAATAAGGATAGAATAATTTTCCTGGTATGACTTCTGGTATATAAAGTGTTTCATATAGTACGCTCGTTATTTGAAACCGAAGAAGAGAAAATGCTCTTAATTTGAAAAATGAATAAACAGTATTAGTGAGAGTGAGTAACAGTAACAGTGAGAGTCCATTTTACTATTAGAAGTACTCAACCTTACTATTGTAAAGGTGAGTACTTCTAATAGCTATGTTACTTCTATTGTAATAATAAGTAACACAACTACCCTGCATTTGATAAAGAGCTTCTCCAAAAAAAAAAAAGAAAAGCAGCATTGTAATGATCACTACTCCTTGAAAACATCCTGTACTTTTCATAATGGTAAATATTAGGCTTAAACTTTCTGTATCAGGAATATCTTATCTTACTCTATAGCAACAAATAAAGAATCCTCAAGGATTAGATTGAATCATGAAAGTTTCTTTTAACTCCAAACCCAAGCCCCATGGTCGCTTCCCAGGAAAATTAAGTGCAAGGGCATGCAAGAGGTGGTTCATCAGTAGTATAACTTTTCAATGCAATGATGTTTATTCACAACCACAAGGGATTCAATTGGCATGGGATGATGAACACAGGGAGAAGTGAAAGGATTGAGCCAATGAGTTGGGAAGCCTTGAGCAATTAAATCTGGCATTCCTGGCATGCACAGAAGATTTCCTTTTCCTTCCTATCAGGCATTCATATTCACACAACATCTTCAATTTCATCCCAATCCATTCATCCTGCCTCCATTGCCACAGAGATTTTTTAAATCATCCATTTAATGCAAAATTGAAAATAAAATTTTGACTTAGCAGGTATTCCTCAAATCAATCAAAATTTCGCATTCTGGGATGGATTTCTGCAATTTTCCAAATTACAAAACCTACCCCATAAGAGTTCCTTCTTCTTCTGGCAGAAATCATTGATGCAGTTATAAAAGTTGAGAGGATACATTGAGAGCAATCAATGCAATCAGTATCTTTCTCATTGCTCCCAACACTTTTCATCATGAATGCATGCAGTGGTGACCATTAAAATGAAAGAAAGTCAAAGTCCAGTTCTACTGGACTGATTCCTTTCACTAGGATGGAAGGCAGTTGGGGACAGCCAGACTCTATTGGGAAGCAGTATCAGTCATAGGGACTGTTCACTTTAAAATACAAGAGTTTGCTCTAGTGATATGTGATCCAGACTAAAGAAAGTTCTTCTGCATGCATTTGCCTCATAGCCTGTCTGAATTTCTCTCTCAGGGTTCAGTGGCACCCAGCCACATCAGTTTGTATCCTTTGGAGAAGATGTAGTGGAAACACCACACTGCGTATGTTTTCTATATATCCTTCCCTTCAAGAGCCCCTGCATAGTGTATAGCATGGGTTAGCTGAATCATAGGTATGCCTGAGAATCAACTGGGAAAGGGATACAATGAAGTCACCACTGACTCTAAAAAAAACTCAATTCAGCACTAGCAACATACCTGTCTCTGCTTGTGACGGAACTCCCGAGGGTCAGTGTTCTTGGGTACAAATTGAAGTGGGTCTTCCACTTTAATAGGAGTGCCGTGGGTTGGAGAACTCTCTGCCACCCACTGCAACACAATGCCAAGCATTAGGGACTCAACCAATTGGAATTTCGACAGCCATAATAAACAATCAGCAATTTTAGCATTAGGGACTCAATCAAAATCAATTGAAGAATGAATTGGTCATTTAAAAAAAAAATGTGAATAAGGGAAGTCCCTAATGCCTGCATTGCTGGATGACCAAACACAAACACAGACACAAAACATATCCAGGCTACTCTTCCCAGTCCAGAAAGAGGAAGGAAGTACAAGAAAAGCATTCAGATAAAACATGAGGTTTTATTATCTGATATGAGAATGCATGAAAGCTTAGATGTGCAAATCCAGCAAAGCATACATACAACCCATTTTACATTGACTTGAGAAAGACTGGGTTAAAGAAGACAGAGGAGACAATACACCATAGATCAAGCACATATCAAGACATTAAGTTTCATATTGTTCCTATACAGCAACCAACTTAAAAATAAGAAAAACTCGTATAGAGTAAAAGGCAGATGCATTCACAGGAGAGACAATGGAAATTTGCTTCCAGCTAACCAAAATATTATTACAATTATGTTTAGTCCCTTCTAGCAATCACAAGGTCTCAAAGAAGAGCATGTGCTCTCAAGATGCATCTACATCCCAAGTATACCACTCCAGAGTGGAAATAAAAACAATCACATCACATGTCATTCCTTCGGTGGGTTTTCACAATGTAATATTTTGTTATTTAATTCCAATATAAGTTTTTTTTTTAAATCTGGACTCTAGACTTCAGCAGAAGAGACTTCTGTACTATTTCCATGAAATTTTTTACCTTTTGTGATAGTGTAAAAGTGTCATTGCATGCTTTTATAGCAGGGGTGTCAAACACACAGGCCGATCCGGCCCGTGGAAGTGGTTCATCCGGCCTGCCATCTGTTCTTGAAATTTCTGTTTAGATTGAGATTGGGGCAAAAAAAAAATTATGGGTACGGCCTGCAGGCACCTGCAGGGTAAGGAATGCAGCCTGCCGACCAATTTGAGTTTGACACCCCTGCTTTATAGCATGAAGTGGTGCAGCAGAGCATATACATACTAAAAATTTGAGATATTTTACAGTGTGAACCTAGAATTAGCTTACGAATTACAAGGCAAAAATCCACTCAAGAAATGGATAGAAGCATCACAAAGTGCATGAAACCTCATTCACAATTTGCTATTGTCTGGTCACCAAGTTATAATGCAAAAAATCTCAATTTAGCGTCAGTTAAAACTCTGTAGCATACTTGAAATTTCATTCTGAGTTCTGCAAAACTGTGAAGATACCCAAAGAGATCTGTTTAAGCCTCTGCTAGCAACTTTTGCACTTTTTACCATGGAGGCTACCAATAAGATCAGTAAGTAACATCAAAGAATTTTAATGATCCCTTCATTTTCTGTAAATGCAGGAAAATGTAATAATTTCATGGTTATAGATCAGGCACATTATTTTGGTCATACTATATTCACAACAGTGATGACTGTGTTACATATGCCAATATGACCAAAACAACAAAGCCTGCATCAATGCACAGGAATAGACCCAAGAGGTTGATTCAAGCTTAAAAAGAGCTACATGTCCAGAGAATAGCACTGGACAAGTTTTCAGCATGTCAGCTATCACTCCAGAGACTCTTGGATTAAGCCAATATTACTTAGCCTCTTCCAGTTGTATAATCACTCTCAGAGAATGAGATCATAAGCATGTATGTCAATGGTACCAGAATATGAAGCCTTTTTCTAGGATGGAAGAAACATCAGTCCTGACTATGACAATATAGAATGAGATGGAAGATCATCTGCTACCAGGAGGTAACCTAACTAGGAATCCCACTCACTCAAGCTGCTGGCAAGCAGAGAAGCGGATGGAGGAAAACACATCTCAATCGCAAGTCTTATCAGAACATTGATCAAAGCAAAGAAATTAGAGTATAGTATCTAAGCACCAGCAAGAGCAAGATCCACGTGAGAGCATATATTGCATATATTTACATTAAGATCACATTTAACAACAGCATCACCAGGTATTCCATTTTTGTGAGTTTGAGTGGAAATTACAATATTCCCAATGAGATCCAACATTATCTTACTGAGCAGTTTCCAAACCATGAGAAAAGCCAATCCCTTACAGCAGTTTTCTTATGCGCAATGGGTACTGATGTTGCAATAAAATCCAAGGTGATCCCATAGTGACACTTCAGAGCATTCTTAAGTCACTGGAGAAAATGGATAGCTATGTTTCCATCATGATGCTTTCCACATTTTCAATTGAGTTTTATATAATGAAAAAATCATCATACAAATTAAATGTCATACAGAAGTGAAACTGAAGAGCTCCATGTGTTCATGGCTTTTAAATGAGACTGAAACAACCTTGGAATTCACAATGATAGTGCTAGAGAGCTTTCAGCTGGGTGAAACACTTTTAATTTTGGACAGACTGTTAATTGCTTTTTGTTCATAAATTTCTTAACAGCTTCTTGGTTGGAGTGATTCCTCACAATATGAAACCTTTCCCATGGCCCTCTATTACCTGCAGGTAACTTGTAATGAATAATAACACAGACACAAGGGTACATAACCAAACCTCAGTATAGAAAAAACGATCCCCCTGAATGATTCAAAGTTCACCCTTCCTTGCACATAATGAGTCACAGTGTTGGAATAATTAATTTCTTCCCTGCATATCCAGGAACAATTCTTTCACAGTTTACCAAAATGGCTTACCATACACAAAAGAGCTAAGGCTTGGCTATACACTCTCATGCAAAGATCTTCATGACATACCATGAAAGAATCTAAACAGCCATGGAAAAAATTTCAAATTATGTCATGTATGGCAATCAATGAACTACCATTAGAGCAATCAAAGAAAACTGAAAAAAAA
Source organism: Darwinula stevensoni (assembly GCA_905338385.1). Taxonomy (NCBI): domain Eukaryota; kingdom Metazoa; phylum Arthropoda; class Ostracoda; order Podocopida; family Darwinulidae; genus Darwinula; species Darwinula stevensoni. The sequence continues at coordinate 40,601 of CAJPEV010001028.1, forward strand.
AAAAAAAAAAACATGTAAACATCATTATTTTCAAGATTTTGAGAATTTACCACTAACAAGCAGATGTGAGCAAGAATGGGTGCAGGTGCATTTAAAAAATAAAACTTATTTCTTGGGAGGGTCTACCTTCGTAATCTTCTTTGGGTCATTTGTCCCAGTCTCCAGGACCTCCACTTTTTGGTACACATTTGGGGAGTTCAACCATCGACTCCGATCAGCGTTCTTCCGCCCCTCTAGGATTTTCTTCAGTGGACTATGTAACATGAAGAAATCAAATACTTCATTTCCAGTTGTTATATATTAAAGGCAAATCATAGTGACAAAGAGAATTACTAACCTGAACTTGAATAAATCCTCCTCATCAAAAATATATGTGTAGGAAGATGATGAAGGTGGGACCTCAACATCACTCTTGTGCCTGTGGGGTTCAGCTCTCACAAGAGGCTGCTTGTACATGTACCCAGTGCGATAACCCTGAACAAAAAAGATTAAATGAGGGATTCTGAAACTCAAGAAAGCTCAAAAACCACATTACAGTATCAAGGAAGCAACGAACAGAATTGTCAAGCATTCTCATGAGGGCCTCATATTCCATTTCCCCTACTCGCCATTTCCTCTCTCTCCTCCCAGCCACAGTTCCTCCTTCACCTGATGTGTTTAGGGATGAATCGGCTTTACTTGTATTGCTGTCCACTCCACCTGCTCCTCCTGTTCTTCTTGATTGCTCATAGGCAGTCTTCTGTGCCTCTTCTGAGATCAATACCAAATTCTCCACTCCAACTGGCATCAACTTCAACTGTGTATGAAGTGCAGTGCAAAATATGACAATGGTCATAAGCAAGGTCAAGTCACTTGGAATATGGGCAGTGGAAGGAGAAGAAAAGGAATGAGTCATTTAGGGTCTCCCTGGCCTTTGTTGGCAGATTAACTCCTACCATCAAAGACGTTTATTTCTATCTAATTATGACATTCTGACAAGGATGCCCTGTGAGTCTTCTCTTCAACAGCATATGGAGTTGGATAAATATGTCAAAAGAAAGACAGACAGGCTCGTTATTCTACCTAGTGAATCCTCTTCAGTCATCATCAGAGGATGCGTGGAATGGCGTTACATTTTACATTAACCATTCCTGCTGTCCTTGTGAAGAAAAACTGCCTGTGGCAACCCAGTTTTTCTGAGCTGTAGTTTAAGGAAGGGAACTGTCAGCTAGCTGACATTTTATGACCTCTAATGGGGTGACCAGTCAAACTTGACGACCAACTCGCCAAAATCCCAGTGACTCAACTATAGTTGCAATAAACGAAGTTAATGAATCCTTCATATAAATTGAGTTTACAGGCATATTCTATTTATTGCATTAATAACTTTAACCCTTTAACAGCTGAGTTTTAAATATCCAGGCTCCCTGCCTGTTCTGAATTTTTTTTTAGCACACTCCCTGTTGTAACAATTTAAAAATGATTCAGAGGTCAATGATACAAAACACCTTCCATATATCATTTTGCCTATATCATTTGGCAGGCAGATTTAGTACATCATTTGGCTGTGACAGTCACACTGCTGGCACAGCTTGCTACTGTCTGATATACTGGATTGCCACAATAAAAGGTTGAATAAGTATAATGCTGCATTCATATTGTAAGCATAATGAATTCCTATCTGGTACCATGAAGTAATTACAGCAAGTGTCATAAACATTCTTTTTTTTTCATGTGTTATAACTTACCTGAGAATCACATGCCAGAACAAGGTGATAGGTATTGTAGAAGGCCTCTTCTACACTCTCACCACAACACACAGCTCCATGATTCCTCAGAAGCATAACCTATGGGAAGACAAAATGGGTTCATTTCAGACACTAGATAGCCACTAACTCAGATTATAACAAGTCATATGTCATGTAACACAGATGGTCACATGATTTCAGGTACCAGTATAACTTAAATTAGAGCAGCCAGAGCAGATAAATCAATAATTTACTTTTAACAAAATTCTAATTCTAACAATCTAATACTTGAATTGAGAGGCCGAAAGTTGTGGCGGCTGTCAACCCCAATGTGTAAGGCCTACAATACAATGCCATTCTAGGCCATAGGCCAGGCCATCCATGGCCTAAAGCACCAGGCCTACAAGGCATTACCATTCTGGGCCATAAAAATTGAAAGAGGCCAAAAGTGGCGGTGAATGGTTGTCACTCATCAACAGCCATCCACTCATCATGCAAGACCTACAAGGCTATGGCATTCTATGCACTAGGCTAGGCCACAAAAACTTTAATAATAATTTAGTTATCCTCATTTGTCAAATTTCGAATTTGAAATGGTCTTTTCCATTCATGATTCATTCCTTTATTTGTGAATTGTGAGGTGTGGTCTTGATAACAATAAAATTAGCTGGGTAATAAGCAACACTTTCAAACTTCTTGAGGCTTGTTCAAAAATTGTTAATGTTTGGTTTGAAAAGAACTGCCCATTAGACAGCCAGTGTAGTGGCTGCAGGCTGCTTGTGACTAATAAATTGCCCTTTGGACAATCTAAAAAGACTTTGTTGCATGGATACATAACGAGAACAGTGAACAATAAAGGAATGAAAGTTGCACACTGTGAAAGGTAGTCATCATCACTGTCTATAATGAGACAGAAATTGTCTTTTCATTTGCTGAGCAAGACAGACAGGAATTTTAACTGTATTTAACTGTTGTCACATATGATTTCAACACATATTCATCAGAAAAATTATTCTGCAATTCAGTTCCAAGACCTAGCAATACAGAATATTGAAGTCTAGGCTGTGGACAGGCTGTCAAAGCAGTTGACCAGGTTTGGTGGGTGAGTGAAATCCAGGAGCTATATGAGCTCAAACTCTGCACCCAGTAGGGTCTAAGTTTAGTGATCTACACATAGAGAGATAAGTATAGGCTGATAGTAGTTCAAGTACTTGAATAACCAGCCCACAATTCATTGAATTAAATTTTTTAATATTTCCTTTCAAACCTTCTTTGAAAATATGAATGACTTGAGAATTTCACTAAATAACAAGTCAATACAAGATTAGGAAGGCAAAGAAGAGCAGACTAGATTCTGAAGCAATCAGAAGAAACACTCTAAAATCTTACAAGAAACAAAATAAAAATCTAACACAATTACAGTTACTTCATACTTCATGTGGTCATGGTCATATGGTCATGTGTACTTCATAAGATGCATATTAGTTGAAATGGGAAAAATAGAAAAAAGAACTATTTGACTCACCTTATTGACAGGGCCAAGATCCCTGGCTATGGATTCCTTCTCTGAGGGATCCACTACCAAACCCTGGTATTCATGGTAGCTCACATCACCAACCAAGCAAGCCTCCTGACTCACAGGCAGTAGGCCACACTTCAATGAAGAAACCTAAGTGGACAGGTTGAAAATATATGAAAATAGGAAAAAAAGCAATCCACATGAGGAAATAAAATTTCTGAAGCCAGAGTAACAAGATTTCATAAGTCATGGATTAACTTCGTCTTTTCCCTTCATGGATCCAAGCACATCCAAAAAACAGATGTCTAGGCATTCATTATTTATGGAAGCTCCCCACTCATCTGTAATTTAGGCTCTAACTAGACTACGGCCCAAAAGAACACAATTCCAGACCAGGCAGGATGACATTTTGCCAGCAATGAAATATTTCTAAGAAGAACTTCCCTAGTACCACATGGTTCCAGACACATAAACAAATTCAAGATAGAGACCATTCAGTACCAACTGCATAGTTTAAGAAAAATAAGTTTCCTAAATTTGTGGGTAACTTACTCTAGCCAGTTACTGCCAATCTTGCCAGGTAATCCAAAGACTTTTGGAGACCTCAACTTCAATGGATTCGGTTCTTAAATTTTACTCAAGCCCTACAATTATGGAATAAGGAAATGATTCCTTAAGGAATGAGCAGTTTCAAAGACTCTCATCTCATTTCTCAAGCCATCTCATGTTGCTACTAGAGATAATTGAGGAATATCTAGACTTAGAATCTGCATTTCCAAATCTTGTAAATACCATTAGTAGATTTGCAAAAACTACAATGAAACCACCTCTGCCTTACCTTGAAGAAGGAGTTTAGGTACTTACAGCAACAACAGATGGGGTATGCAAGTGAAGAATGCATTTGATATCAGGACGAGCAGCATGAATGGATGAGTGCAACATGAACCCAGCCAAGTTGATACCAAAGTTGGTTGTACCAGGATCAATTACATTGCCTTGCATGTCCACTTTCACAAGACTGGATGCAGTGACTTCATGGTATTGCAATCCAAAGGGGTTGATCAAGAAATGCTCCTGATCTTGACTTGTGCGCAGCTAAGAGATGAGACAAAATGCATTCATGTAAGCATCAAAAACTTAAAACTGCACCAATCCAGCATCATTTAACATACTGTGATGTGATTATAGATGCCTTGTGACCACCCGAAAAGGTCAACCAGCCTGTACACTGATGCTAGCTTGCATCTTAGAAGCTTTTCTCCTTTGGCATAGGAAAAGCAATCAATGCCTCGAATGTCTGCGATCGGGATTATGGAACCAGCTCCACCTGCTGCAATTCATAAATTTTCAATGAACCTCATTCTTCTATGATAAGACGGGAACAAATGCCGACGGAGGCACAGGGGGGGGGGAGGTCGTAGACCTACATCTTCCAGTGGACATGGCTCCGAATCTCCCCGGAAGCGCCGAGAGATCATAGAGCTGTTGCAAAGCCACGAGGGAGGCAGGCGTATAGCCCTCCTTTATTTGCTCTTCAATTATCCTCTCAAGCTCGTCACGAAAGGCTCGGCTGTTCATGATCAAGTCGACTCGTTTTCGTCGTTCCATCTCCCTCACATCCTGGGTGAAAACAAGATGCGCAATCCAATCATAAGTTCTTGGTCTCAGCAATTCACCATCTCAATCTCTCCTCTGAGATCATCACAGGCTTGAAGGAAATTCGTGTCGTATTTACTGAGAGTGATATACTACCACCCAATACAAAAAAAATTAGAACGCCTGGATCCTTCTACATTTTCTTATATTTCCTGTGATCATTGATCAGAATTTCTGCAAAGGTATCTATTTAGCGCCCGGAGAAGACAAAAAAGCTTTGGGAGGGTGCAAGATGAAAGCGGGCTTACGGCGTCGATATCGGGTGGCCTCATTTTCATTCGCTTCGTCTCCTCGTCTTCATCCATACCGTAATCTGGCGGATTCTCCGAGTTTGGCCCGTTCATTGTCACTCCACCCTCCTCGAGCATGTCACGGATAGAATCTCCTGTAACATCAAAGAGAACACGCCGTTATGAATATGTAAAAAGAGGAACCATTATGGATGAGTAGAGAGACGAAATTTTTTCAGTCTGCGCCTACGCCGTCATCGACCGAGCCAGCGAACGAACCCCGCTTGCATGGCATCCCGATCTTACCAAGCAGGCTGCACCCGCTTGCACGACGCTGACGCTCTAGCTCTCACTCTCTCTCCCTCGCTTCGTCGGTGGGAGTGCCATCTGAGGCCATACTAGGAGTGACGGTCTCAACTGATGGCTTTCCCTCTCGTCCTTCCTCCTGCCTTTCATTCCTTTATGGACTTATTCAGGAAAGGGGAAGACCCATTGCTCGCTGCTAAATTTACGGCACCGCCGGTTATACAAACGCGATTGCGACTAGCTTAGGCTGAAGTCGCAACCTCCGGAGATAAAACTTTCACCGCACAGCCTGACTCGGTACACGCCCCTTATCTAAACCAGCCGCCAGCAGAATCTTGCAAACAGATAATCTAAAGGACAAAGAAAATTCCTGCCGTTCGTTCGAGCCATCCATTCGGCAGTCCTCAAGAGAAGCCAATCTTAGTGCGGGAGCGCGGCTCACCGCATTGATGACGACCATTCAAGCCAACGGCAGTGTTCCGATACTCTAAATTGCTAGCTCATCCAACAGGAGAGCCCAGCTCAGGCGTTCAACGTGAAATAGCACTCGTTACTGAGTCAATAGTCGTGTAAGTAAACCCTCGCCGAGAGTACAATGCCCTGCATGCTCGACTTCTTTTTGCAACGGAGTCAATAGAACTACCGGTTCTATAAGTTAGCTTGTCATTCCTATCGAAAGGCAAGGTGGAACGACCTCCCGTCGGTAGAATGCAGAGTCAACATATTTCTCATACATCCTCGACGCAAGCTTGTCAACTCCTGGAACCGTAAGTAAAAAGAAAGTCAATATCTGGGACAGGACTCGAGATCGCTGCCAATCCCGGACGAAGGTGGGGCAAAGGGTGGGAAATACAGACGAGACACTTCCGGTCGTTGAGAAGAGGGAACATCTGCATCGGGTGTGTCACGTCCTCCCCTACGATCTCCCCATAAGGAAGAAGGAATGCGTTGGAAGCTGCATATTTCTGATCTCACCCCACGGCTTACGCGAGGCCTGCCAGCTTTAATCTCGTGTTGTTCTCCATCCATCCATAGTCATGCCGAGCCAAGGACAGAAGGAGGGAGAAGGGAGGGATTCCCCCACACGCACATCGCATCGCAACCAATGTTCATTCCCATGCCCATCCCGGCACATGCACAGGACTATACAGTAGGCCCTCTAAGAGAACGAGAGCGTCGGGTGTTTGTTGGGAACCGCTGGCCTCATGCCAGGAACTCCGGGTTTAAAATTAGCTCTAAGTCTACGAGCCTCTCTTCTTCGTGCACATATGACCCTCAACTCCTGGCATCAGAATCAGATGCAATGATGTCGTCGTCGCTATCACGAGCAATCAAGGAATATTTTTTAGAGATCGGTAGCTCACCGCATCAATTCCTGCAGGACTAAGGGTGTAATTCGACTTTCGTCATGTCTATCTTCGAGAATTTCAAGTCACACTATATCACTCAACCAGCCTGAATGGTCGTAAGATTACGGCAAGCCCCGATTCCCATGTAAGAGCACGATTTCATTCATACAATGCTAAGGCAATTCGCACTCTCACGCGAATGAAGGAAAAAAAACCCTCCGAATAGTAAACGTTTCAAACGAAGGAAAAACGAAAGAAAAAAGAAAAATGGATGCGTCAGCAGCGAGGCATGCAGCGTAACTGCACTGGTCTAAAGCCCAGAAATGTGCCTTAGGCTAGAAAGAGAAACAGAGTCCCTGCCAGAAAAAAAAAGGAAAGGGTTTGCGGTGGGCACAGGGTCCAATCAGGCGTTCAACGAGACGAGGAACCAGACAATCTTTCCTCTCTTGGCTGGCAGTGCTATACATATGGTGCTGACAACCGTGACCCGTCTGAATCCTAAAGGAAATTTTCAGCGCCCTCAGTCACTGATCGACGGCAAAAAAAGCCTCTGTAGAACAGAAACGGGGGGCTCCTGAAAGGATGAACTGAACTAGCGCCGAGCAGTGCGTCAAAAATCGATGAGCTCATGCAAAGCGGCAGAGGGGGTTTCATTGTCTAAAACACTTCCTGTGGATGGGGAGGAGAGTTTCTTGAAAGGCGAGAACTTGAAAGATGGATGCTTGGGTGCAACAATGGACAGGCGAGCAAGGAGGAAGGAATCGTGTGAAGCAAAGCAAGGTCGACGAACCGCCTGCAAGTCTAATGTTTACGAGTTCCACCCCGCCATGCATCTATATACATCAGGGATACTGCACTATGTCAAAAGTTTAGTGCCAGAGATGACAGGAGGGGGAGCATGGAAAAATGGGCAGTTAACAATTCCCTACCTCGTGACCGACAGTGAATTCAAGGAACGAAAATAAAAAGACCTGTTCCCCTCTGCAACCGCCTACCATTAAAAGTATATAACTGTTCACCCCGTAAGTTTATTACGTGCTATGGCACCCCTTCGTCGGAAGCAACGGGGGAAACCGACAATGAGGTGGGGAGGCACAAAACGAAAAACGCATAGACAAACAAAACAAAAAAGAACTACTCGGATGACCTGCGAAAAGCTGATAAGTATCAGTGGTTCCCATCGGGAGGAAATCCGGAATCACGCAGTGTTCTCGCAGGTCGTTCTATCAGAACGAAGAGGACGGCTGCATCGAAAGCACCCATTCACGGGGTTCACACCAATCCAGCAATGACACATCACAGCCGGAGAAATATATGCACCAGCCAACCCCCCCCCCCTTCTCCATCAAGTCAGTCTGTCGGTACATCTCTATCAGCAATGGGAAGGAAGCCAAGCCAGAAGACAACATGACTCAGCAGTACCATCCAGGAACTCTTAAAACACCCTTATGCCCCTTAAGGGCACTCTCCTCAAATAGCTCTTTTCAATTCGTGATGAGAACGAGGAGAATTGAATCAGGCATGACGACAGCGACAGTACTACTCAGAAGCTCCTCTCATCTTGATCGGAGACAACGTAGACAAGTGCAGGAACTCCTAGCAGAAGCAAACACGTCCATTCGAATTGCGCGCATTCGCGAAAGATCCTTCGAGGCGATTTATAAGATGCTTACACATGCCAGGGAGCGGAGACAATAGGAGCGCAGGAAGCAAAATAAACCTCGTCATGGCGATTACCTGGCATTGAAAGAGGGGACCTACGTCCGGGGGAGATGCGCAAAGAAAAGACCTACTTCGATATGAGGGGGAGTCGCATCGATCGCCAGCCATGGCGGGGGCTCGGCAGACGCACTGAGCGAGCTGGCCATTTATTCCTGATACTATCACAAACCGTACTCAAAGGGTTGCTATGCAGCGAAACCCGACGCAGATTTATTATTCGTATTTAATCTCACGAATTTCTCATCGGCGGAATCCGAGCGCTTCGAACGAAATGTCCCACCTCGTTCTCATAGAGCAGCCCGAAGCGCCTCGAGTCAGACGTCACTGCTTTCTCTCGAAGGGTGACCTCACGATACGTGACAACCGAGTGAGGACTCCAATCCCGGAAAAAGGGAGAGAGGAAATCCCTAGCTGACTGGGAATTCTGCACACACCATGACGGCGCCCTCTCACGCACCACGTTATCCATCACCCCTTATCAATGGCACGACTGCTCCGGAGATTAGGACCGCGATGCGAAAATGCCGGTCATGAAGATTCCTCCCATTTCGGAGCCTCTCCCCCCCCCCTCCCCTCCCACCGTTGGCGTGATACCCCCAGACGTTGCTATCTTTGGCACCGAACCCAAGGCGAAGCACCCCTCCGCGACAGGAAACGGGAATATCAGCAAACAGAATAGCGAATTCCAGGCCATGATAAAAGTTTTACCATATCCTATATCGTCCAGGTTTGTGGCACCTCTCTTGACAGACAGACTGACAGACACAGAGGGGGAGGGAGGGAGAGAGAGGGAGAGAGAGAGAGAGAGAGAGACCGAACGTGTACTCATTCCAGTACAACACAGGCAGGCGTTTACCCCCATCGGGCGGAAAGCAATTGGGGAGGATTCGCTCTAATTACGTCATCCCACAAAAGGCCTGGCGCAGAGCAATCATTTGGCATTCGGCCTGCTCTTTTCAGCTCTCTGGCATGAAAATAATCCTCGTCGCCCGATCCGAAAGTTTATTTTCGAGAATTTTTTTCTTCCTTATCTAACGAGAAGCGATGGGATCTCATCGATCACGAGAGTTAAGCCTAGACAAAGAGCGACCAGCTGCTATATGCATAAGAAGACACGGAAGCCCTCTTTCTTTCCCTCTCTCGGCTATTTTCGTTAAGACCCAGGTATAGCGGAAGCCGATGGAGGGGATGACCACTGCCCAATCTGGCCAAGTCAGAAGAAACAAAAAAAGGGCGAGAGAAAAAAGCAACAGAGCGGAAATTACAGCTGGGGGGGATTCGCTCTAATTACGTCATCCCACAAAAGGCCTGGCGCAGAGCAATCATTTGGCATTCGGCCTGCTCTTTTCAGCTCTAATTATAAACGTTACATTAGTCCAGTACAATTATTTGGTTTCATGCAACCAGGATAATTTGTTCAAAGACAAATGGGTCTCCGAACGATCGGGTCCAAAGTGGTTCGAGTACATTCACCTGACTTGCGAGAGGGGAAAAAAAAAAGGCAGGGGTGGGATGGGGGGAACCACATGACGTCACCGTGATCAGCACCGTATCCTTGCCTAACTCGTACCCGACAATTTACAGCAGCGTCCTTCGCAGGTACAAATTGAACACTGACGCGTCTCATACTCACAGGTTCAATAGCGGCCCATCAAGTGCTCCTTCGGCAATAGGTCGGCACGTTGATTTCGAGGCACAAGATTATCACAAAACCTTTCCTTCTCCGAAGAGTCTAGCACGAATCGGAAAAGCACGACAATCACCTAGCACTTGACACGAATCACACGAGAACGTATGCCTACGGGAGCAGTGCGCGATGAGAATGCCTTGTCAGCGATCGACGTATCACAGAAAGAAAGAGTGGACCTGAAGCAGATTTTGCACCGAGGGCCGAGGCCTGGGATGGAGCGTGGCCGATCTGCCGGCCGCCGTCTGGACCTGGGTCTCTCCCTCACGCTCACTCTCTTCCCTTTTCCTCCGTCTCACATGAGAAAGCCCCAGTGGAGTACAGCAGGGATGGGCTGTCCAGCAATGCAGAGCCTCTCTGACCTGCTCAGCCAGACTCCTCCCCCCCCCCCCCGGTCTTCATACGCAAGGGAAACCATGCAAGTCCCCGCGAGAGCTCGAAACTCCGCTGGCACACCCTTCCCGCCTATCGCACGTGTCGAGTAGCGACAGTATGAAAACACCCCCCCCCCGCCTGCGAAATCCTGTGCTGTCAGTACCACATGAGAGAATACCTGTGAGAAACACGATCCCAGTGCGGAACCTAACATTAATGAATCGCACAGCTGTTACGAGAAGACGTTCCATATAATTTTCACCTTACAGCCTCGATGAGACTTTTTCGTACGGTCAACAGGAAAAAATTTTTTAAAAAACACGAAAACAGTAGAAACATTCATTATGGATCTTAGCACAGTATCAACCTCTAGATTGTATATCTGATACCAAAAAGAATAAAATATTATCGGGGGGAGGCCCGATAAGAGCTGTGTAAACCCAGACTCATATCGCTTCTCCAACACCGGTATTCCACTCTATATTTGCACTCCATGCCGTGCTACAAAGACATGACAACATCGCCACGGAACGGAAAAAGCCGATATCACGATTTCAGCTCCTGATGACCATTGTATTCATGCAAGGAACGTCCCTACGATAGGCGCCCTGTTGCTTGATCGCCCAGACGGTTCCTCAGTGGAAGACAATGGGATTCGACCCAATTCAAAGCAGAGGAACGGGCGCTGTCCTTGCAGATGACTTCATACGAACAAAACCGTTCCTGGCAGACCTTCACCCTCGACCGATACGCGCACACGCCTTCATTTGAAACAGGCATCACGTGTTCTAAGCAGCTTCATACAAGTATTCATTTCTGGGCGGGTCAGAGACCGTTAATTTTTCATGCATTCCCTTCCCACACCAAAGCATGCGGCGCTTTTTTTTTTTCTTTAACAGGAAACCTGAGTTAGAGAAGCACCTGTTCAATATGATTTCACGAGAGGCAACATGCACCACTCAACATTCGAAATGAATCGCAGTCATAAATAATTATAAACGTTACATTAGTCCAGTACAATTATTTGGTTTCATGCAACCAGGATAATTTGTTCAAAGACAAATGGGTCTCCGAACGATCGGGTCCAAAGTGGTTCGAGTACATTCACCTGACTTGCGCCTTTCTTTTTTACCTTCGTCGCCACCCTTGGAATCGATAGCGATCCACTTCGAATGTTGAGCTGTGAATAACCTCGACTCCGCGATGTAGATCCCATCGCGGAAAAAAGAAGCTGAGCTTCCTTCGGCTGAACCGCCATAGACGGCACCAGCGAAATACGAGGGAGGAAGAGGAGGAATGCGTGAGGATTTCTGGAAACTGGGTGCGTGGGGGATAGTCTTGCGGTTGCGGCAGACTATCAAGCCCACTCCACGCTATGCAAACGACGACGAATGCTCCTCGCCGAAGTACAAACTGTTGCATAAGGAGCTTCCTTTCCTTTACAAAGTAAATGAACGGGGGACTCAAAGGGAATATTTGTTTACATGGAAAGGTGGCTCAGGAAAATATAAAATAGGATGGCACTATTCCATTGCAAAGAGAGCCTCGTACGAGGCTGAAGCGTCGCACCTCTATGACAACGCGATACGATCATGCCAAGATGGCATGGATAGGCTCTTCATTGCCAGCGGACCAAAGGGAAGGAAGCAATTAACATTATCATGGTGACCTGGGCAATCTACACGATGAAGGCAGGGAAGAGGGACTAGTATAAAGGGCCTGGCTCCAACAGGTCTCGATCGATATGCACAGCCGAGGGACTCTGCCAGTTCCAACCGCCCCAAACCCCCCCCCCCCCCCCCCCCCCCCCCCCCCCCCCCCCCCCCCCCNCCGCCCGTGCCACCCCCCCCCCCCCCCCCCCCCCCCCCCGGTCTGTTATGCCACAAAAATCCTGTCACTTGCACTCGGGGCAGAACCGTGTTGAACCTTTCGTGCGAAAAACAATGCCGCGCAGAGTTCATGACTCACGCTCCATGCCAGACAAGAAAGCGGTTGACCCCGATCTCCCGGGAAATGAAAGCCAAACCATCCACACGCAAACATGGCTGGATATCCAGACCCGATAAGCGAATCACGGACACGACCACACGCAGCCCTACGGGATGTTCTTGAGCCCGATTGAGCATGGCACTGGATGGTACTAATTAATCCAGTGTTTGAAAACTGATAATCGGGGGCGCGATCAGCCCACACCTTTTGAATTTCCTTCGATAATGAGTCTATTCATATTTTCACACCATCAGCATCCACAAAACTGCCTTTCTTCGATGCACTCATTCATATTCAGGGTCCATGGAAACCTGACTCACGTTGAAATTTTTGCGACAAAAAAATATCAGTAAATTACAAAAATGCATAACTTCATTGAGGGTCACCGAATTCCGTCAGATGAATTAATATAAAGCATGAGAAACTTCAGGTCTAGAAAATGAAAGCTCCCAGTCCCAAAGACAGAGCTTTCAAATGGATAATGTCGAATCAAATCAATGTAGAGAAGACTTGTGCAATTCCTCAACATTATTTTCAAGTGTGACCTAAGAAAACGGGTGCAATCACCTCAATTCACAATATTCCAAGAAAACAAATCAGATTGATAATTCTTTTGGTAGACCTAAGAGCTTCTTGTACAAGATATATCCTATGATGAAAACTCAACATAGCAAGAGTAGTATTGGGACTGAGCTCATGAATGATACTCCAGTTCATCCTGCATATAACATGAGTCCTACTGGGATCACCTGGTTGCAACTCCAAGTTCTAATTAAGAATCAGGTAGCGATTTCGAATAGACTTTGCATGCTCCTTCACACATTAAAAAGGAACATATTCAGATGACCCCAACATAAACTGGTACAGCCATCCATGAAAATAACATTTCTATGCATAAATAGCATGTTAGGCCTGAAGCAAATATTTACCTATTAATACTAGAACTTTTCACCATTTTTATGGCGAATAAAATTGACTTGCTTAATAGAAAATCTCACATGGAGAAAAATGTAGCTGTAACTTTATTCCCGTGTAGGGTAAAGCACACCTCAGAGAGCTAGGCTGATGTAGGTTTTACCAGAATCAGAGCAAACATATCCTGTCTAGGATCAGGTCAAAAGATGAGTTTTAATATTTTAAACTCATGACAAAGTAAACCACTAACAACTGACTTCAAAATTCAGGATGTAAAGACAACCTGCTGGGTTTGCTAAGAATGACATAATAGTACAGAAAATGCATACAAATCAAAATAGAACTTGAAATGGGTATGTTTATGATAAGTCACAAGGTAATCATTCATAAAGATCCTCCAGACATCATGAAGACAATAGCTCTGAATAAATTGACATATATGAGGTTTAGATTGGCTCTATGTATGCTGAGATGATCAGCCATACCTGTCTTTAGAGAATATACTGTAGATATGGTACCCCATGACATCAAAATGCTGTAATGTCAAAGTTCTAAACATTTAAGCATAAGGCCTAAATTATTTAGAAACTTAACAGGTCAATTTAATATGTAAAAAATTTCAGGGTTGTTTTTCAGCAATTTCTTATAGCCGAAGTACATTCAACCATGCTTCTATGGTTGAATGTGCCAGGTGAGGGTTTCCCTCTCCACACCTCGACACAAAATTAAAAAACAATCCCCTCCACTTCTTGAGCAGATCTCATCCTTTCTTTTCCAATTCACAGCTCAACAATTTTCATGCCACGATCACAGCAAAGTCTACTTAGTTGTAAGGTTCCCTACATCTCCTTTGCTTCAGTATGTAAGACATAACATCTCTTAGAAAAGTTTCAATGGGGCAATCTAGTTAAGATTAAAGGGTCCATCTCAGCTACTGCTTCTCCACAACCTTTTTTCTAGTGTAGTAGTGGTGAATGTTTCCAAACCTGATCCACCAGGACCTGGATGGAAGGCTGCACTAATAAACATTTTAATGCAGGAACCATGAATTCTGAATAAATTTGCACGCCTAAATTCATGGATTTCCAATCAAGACCAAGGTCAACCATTTAACTCACTATATTGGACTGACAAAGTAGGGTTTGAGCTTCAGTCAGCACTCAATAAAACAGCAGTGCCACACAAAGTGATAGTCTGGCATGAATTATTACCTAAATTCTGGGTATAAGGTTACAGGCTAAAAGTGGACATGGGTATTTTCTCAGTCTGACATAAGGTCATGAGTTTTCGTCAGGAAAACTCCTTCCTTTCTCTTCTAATAGATCGTGCCGACTTCAAAGTGCGGGGGGAAAAGCCTAAGCCAGTAGCAGCGCATTAGAAAGAAGAAACCTAGACAGTGCCTCCAAAACAGGAACTGTCCCAGAGAAATATTCTGTTTTGGTTCAATAAGAAAAATCTTGCCACCCTATTCTAACAATACATTTTTTCAGAATTGGTATGCTGTCGGACGGAAGAGGGAATGTTCAAATGCGGCCGTAAAATCAATCTAAAAATGTCGTCCTACGAATGCCAGTCGATCCAAAAAGTAGGTCAACGAAAGCCAGCCGATCCAGAAAAGTAAGCCAACGAATACCATCCGGATTCACTGCGATGTTAGGCTCGGCTCAGCTCTGGGTATTGCTTTTTAGACACTAACGTTAGAAACAACTTACTTTTCCAAGTTTCTGGCGATCGGCGGTGCCTTGGCAGCAATAGCAGCTAGCAGCAAGTCTCACACGATAACTGCTGATTCTCTCCTTAAAACTTCAAGCCAACTGCACTAGCTATGGTTGTGCACTCAGAGGCGTTCACTTGGAATCCCGGCCACGAGCAGAATCGGCCATTTTGCTCCCGTTCTCGACACAGGCTGCTGAATAATGCTCACTCATGGTGAAACCTCAAACCTGCTCAAGCAGGGATTCCGTAGTACATTTTCGGATATTTTAAGCTTTTTTTCGATTTGAGTCCGAACGTTTTTTGCAAATTGAGTGGGTTCTGTCATATAAATTGTTTTTCTAAATTATGACACTAATCTGAAAAAGCTCGAAGTGAATCCTAACATATGCAAGGTTTGGCCCAATTCACGTGATTATCATAAAATCAAACATTTGGAGCTGCAAAGCTAAAAAAAAACTGCATAATATCTTGCAAAGCATTTTCATGCCCTTCATTCTTTCATTTCCGTATTTGCGTTAATTCAAGGAATGCACAATCTGCCTTGCAACCATGCAGCCCTGAGGACGTCAGAATAGTATTTAAACCATCATGGCCTCTCCGTGTTTCTCCTTTGCTAAGGTCCATAGATATTGTAAACTTGATCTATCCGTGGACTCTGATTTTAATTTCTTGGCTCGCATCGCACATCCATATAGATTATGAATTCTGCCGGATTTGGACCAGCTGGAAGACTGAATTGTTGCAAAAAAATATGTCCTGTCGATTGCCGAGCTGAAAGTGAATGAATGAAAAGAATGAAGCAGGAGATATAATGACAAGCAAGCTACCTGAGTTATGGAAATGCATTGTATTGTATGATATGTGAAGAGTAAACCTGGATAGCGTGAAGCAAACTCTTTAATGGTATCAGTCTGCCTTGTTATATGTGTGTTGCTATTGTAACACAATCAACTTGTCAGTTTGCCTGCGTGACTAGATTTTTGCCGTGCTTATCCTAAGTTTGGGTTTCTAATAATTTCTGATTTATAAGTGCTTAATTTGGTGGCAATATCATGCAGAAACAATATCTGTAACTTTCTATTAGGTTCAGGTCAGTTGCAAGAAACTATATTGGTTTTATCTTCCTATTGATCTATCGCTTTTTTCCCTTTAAATCATGAATTGAGAGGTAGCTGATTATAGCAGCACCAGGCACACAGCCTGGTGCTGCTATAAAAGGTAAACCCAAGAGAGAGGTAAACTGGAACAAAATGCCTTGAGTAAGCTCGATGTGATTCTGTGGTGTAACCTTTTCCTTTTGTTTTCTGAAATGGCTGAATGGCAAGACCAGGGTTATTGAGTTTACTGAAAAGAAATAGCAATTGCAGCAGGAAATCAGCTGAGGTTTCACAAATGCCTGCTTCCTGCATTAGTAAGAAAAGATCCCTCCTTTCCACTCCTTACATTCTTATTTGCAAGATTATAGTTGTAGTTATGGCATAATCATGTGGAGACAGTCACTGATGGCTTTCTTTTAACAGCTTACTGTGATGGGTTGGGTAATTCCATAGAAATATTCAAACTTTTTTCGTAAAGCAAGCAGAGAGAAATTAATGAAATGGCTTAATTAGTACAAAATGACACTCCATATTGAAAATTTGTAAAATTCTTAGTATCCCATTCTGCTCTGGTATAAGAGTGCAGACTATATCATTGAGGATATTACAAAAGGGCAAATATGCAATTTTGAAAACTTATGGTTATAGAATTTTCACCTTTTAAATAGAGAGCCTAGACACAACTTCATGTTGCAAAATCAAACATTCCACAAATCTCATTCTGCACTCCAAAAAATGATATAGTGTATGTATGTATGTATTGGGGGAAAACTATTTTCTCTGGACAATAAGATGCTGGACCTTTAAACTTTTGGCTTGACTTCCTGACAAATGGGTGATGGGAAGAGTTATGTGACTTAGGGGCCAAATGGCAGTTTGTGAATTCTCCCTTGGGAAGAGAAGGCTTGTCAGAGATGTGTAAAATACCAAGAGCTCAGTTTCTGGTTTGCTCCTCTCTGTTGCTAGTGCATATTGCCCCTAGTTCCTTGGAACTGAACTCAAATGATGAAACATTTGTTGGAGTGTGTGAGGATGTAGATGACCCTTTTTTTTTCTCTCTTTAATAAAATTTAGGCAGAGGAGATATGTGAAAGGGGTAACAGCAATCCAGCAACCTTGAAAATGTGACTGTCTTTTAACATGTCATGAGGTTACTTACATCTCTCCCTTAATCTAGGTGGTAAATGAGTTAATTTATGGGAATAGCCTTACCTTCACTGTCATGCACTTATCCAAAGTGAGCTTGATAGTCTGTCATGATAGTCTGAATGTGTACCTGTTGTATGGAGATTCCATGCAATGATGGTGGGTATCTAGTCTTTTTTAATGGGCCAGACATATGAGGCAGTTTTTTTTTTTGCTTGGTACAGCAGGCGAGTGCACAGTGTAAAAGGATAACTGTGCCACAGAATTCTATATCCATTTAGAAGCAGTCAGGGTGTATGTGGTTTTAATAAATATCCTTCATTGTAGATATCATTACAGCCAGTCACCCCTCCACATTCACCTTCAGAGCATTTATGTGCTCTTATGAAGTGGGTCAGTCTCTCTGGCTATGCATGAAGAAATCAATTCTTAAAAAGGAGATGAAGATGCCATAAATGTAAAATTCTCCTTTCTGAAAGAGGAGAATTTCCACCTATGGCATGGAAAGAACATCAGAACTTATGAACATGGATCAGCAAAATGTTAGCACTCATGATTAACAAGACTGCATAAAGACTTAGGTCTAAGCTGAAAGAAGGAGTCTTTCCTGAAGCAAGTGAAGTGGGTTATTCTTATAAATGGTTTAAGCAACTTGCTCTTCTGAGGAATTCATTTAAATTGATTAATTCCTTGACATTGGACTGATCTATGTAGATACATAGTACAAGCATAAATATAAAACAACTGCCCTACTTCCTACATCTGGTAGTGGGATCTGTTAAGACTGTCTCACCTGTATCATTATTCTTTGTATTTTAGTAGTAGCCTAATGGATATCACAGTGGACAAGTACTCCTGGGGTTTAGGATCAAATCTCACCTCTTTGCAACTTTTTTTTATTTTATGGGAAGCTGTTAGTCATGATGAAGAAGATAGGAAGTTATGGAGCATTATTAGGTTACAAGATACTTTGAGGGTAGAGCATTTGGAGAAATGGGATTATTGTTTGTAATTAGACAGGATGGACACAATGGAAGAGGGGATATGGGAAGACAACATAAATGTATGGGCAAACAGTTGACCCTCTGTGAAAGAAAGGGAAGTATTATTTATTCCTGGTAGCCTATCAGGGAGACAGCCACATTTATTTCATAGGTCAATAGTAGGCATTTTTGTCTGTAGGCTATGTAGGTCTGATGCCAAAAGTCAGCATTTGGGTTTTTCACTGTTTTATTGTCTCATTCAGATTAGGTTTGCATGGGAAATTTATTGAAAGAGGACAATGACTGAGGCCAACAATTTGGCTGTTCAAAGCCTTCGTCGTTTCCTACATATTGGTGGTGACAGCTTGAACTACAATCCATGGTTTTTTTGCAATGAGCCATCCATCCAGCAAATCAATCAGGAAAAGCTTGCTGATGCTATTGAGCAGTGTGCCACAAGTGGAGGCGAGAAAGCTTTGACTGAGGAGTTCAAGAAAATTTTTGAGAATGGTTCTAGCCCACATCCCATATGTGTCATTGTAGCATTGGCTAAGTCTATGAAGGCATCTGACATCAAAGTTCGTCAGGAGGCATATAAACTAGTTCATCAAGTTTGTAGAACTTCCAAGGAATTATTCATGCTCATGCATTGCAGGTAAGAACATTGATCTGCTCCTCAATTCCAATTAACATGTTTTTTCTCATGCTCTTGCTAGAAGTCTTAGTATGTTACTAGCTACTGCAGAAGGGAAGAGAGAATGGATATGGATATCTATTTTACAATTTCATTTATTTCCAAAATGTGTCAACCCTGCAGATAAACTTGTGTGGCCAAGTAGTAACAGTATGTCTAGCCATTATTATAGTTGTTACTTAATTCAAATTCATTTAATTCATTTGTGTGATTAAGCTGCAATGGATCTATTGCTGTGGTCCTGTAAGATTGCACTTTCATGGACTAGTGTGACAGCTCACAGAGGATATTTCATGATTCATCAGAAGCATTCAGGATTTTTGTAAATTGACAGGAGAATGCATGGTTGTCAGGTATTTGGAATGTGTAGCTAATGAATCAAAGTCAGAATGTCTTTGCAAGCTTTCATATTGAATTAAAAATTGTTAAACAGGTTCTTGGCCCTGAATGAGAGGGTATATTTCCCAAAATAACACACCAGCTACATCCACCAATATTGGATCTTAAATCTCTTGTGTCCTGACTTGAAACTTTCCTCATATATTGATGCTCTGGATGTACTGCAGGCTCTCAAGAGTGTATACTTTCATATGAATTCAGAGATAGAAGTGGCCACAATTGAAAACCATGTGCATAATGACTTTTGAATGTATCACAAACTGTATCTGCTCCCTTAGATATCTTGATAGAGGTAGAAAGTGCTTAATATGGAGTGAATATGTGTGTGCAAATGTAAATTTTAAAAGTGAGACCATGTATGTGAAATAACCCTACTGACCCCAAAAATCCTGGTGTCAGAACTTGTCACATCATTTTCTGCCTCTAGGTGGAGTCTAATATACATATTGATGATGTGTTCCTTTTCACTACTGATGAATTTAGCAAAGCAGTAAAATCTCAAAAGTATATGTCAATGGTGTGAATTTCCATATCCAATAAATCACTCTATTGCAAAAAGATGATGCAGAGTCAACCAACTGCTGCACTCAAAACTAGGGAGTTGAAATTGTAATGAAACAAATTCATAACACTTCTAGCTGGAAAAAGTCTATGAACACAAGGGAAACCAAATTTTATTTTAGGTTGAAACTCCTGGGCTGACTTTTTTAAGCTTTTTTTGTGTACTATACATTGGATAACGTATGAAATTTTATATTGTATTTATATTGTCTGTGATTTTAAATATTTAACTTTCTATTCCAGTGAAACCCTCAATCAGCCATGCACTGGATGGGGAAGAGGATTCAGACGTGCAATTTGTGAATGGTATACAAGTCATGAGCCTCTAGCTTTAGCCTGTGAGGTGACAAAACACCCAGGAGGAAACTGGACGCACAAGGACATTCTGAAGCTCATCCACATGAAACCTAAAACCACAGGTGAAGTATTTGTAACATATCAGCATATGCAGTAATAATTACAGTCATCACCGTGATTGATTGAATTTCTAGAGGTTTATTTTAAATGGAAAATTCTAGTGAACAGCAACTAATTTTATTTTTCCCTTTTGTACAACATTACTGAATGAGTGATAGATCTCCTTTTGTGATGACAGAACAAAAGCTGCTGTTCTGTTACGTGATGCGGGGGTTACCTGAAGCCGAAAAGCAACTGACTGAAGGAGAACCTGAAGAGCTGAAGGACTTGCTCTCATACCTACATGATGTGGATGCTGTGAAGCATTGTGTATCTACTGTAGGAGAAGAGGGGCATTCTAAGTCAGCAGAAGGAGAAGAAGTTCGGTCACTCCTGGAGAAGTCTAACTTGAGCCTTGATCATGTGCCAACCCGATTCCACAAATCTCCAGAGGTTGTGTGAAACTTGACACAACTGGTTTCATATTATAAACTCTAATAACCCTAATTCAAAAACAGAGTTTTTTCCCTTTATTAGATCTGGGAGGTCTTGATTCCACGGATGTTAATATTAGAGGCCCTGAATTGTGTGAAACGCCTGTCCTTGGCTGGTTTGCTCAAGAAAAGTCACCCATTACTTGTCTCAAAGCTCCAGCAGAAGCTCAGTGATCCAGATGGCCTGAAAGATTCTCCTGTCCACCCTGCAAAGGTGTTTTTGGTGCTGAAGGTATGCTGACTAATCATCAAAAGAGTTAAAGAAAGCTCTTTATTTATATGAAGGTTGTACAATAAGTGGTGTTTATTATTTTTGCATTTGTTAACAAATATGGCTGAGGAGCAGGAACAGACAGCATTTGAAACAGCATATCAATCTTAAACAGAGGCCATCAAAGCATTCTCTATGATGGGGTAGCTTTGCTAGCTTCAATTCATTCTCTCCTGTTTTGGATATGGATGTACTTGTACCTCTCCATATTTATAAAAGAAGAAGATATCAAGACATTTATGAAATGACATTTTACATGCTATGTTGCCTACTTTGTAACAGAATTTGTAGCTAGGTAAGCATATTTAATGCAATCCTATGACCTAACAGAAAATATGGATAAGTGCATCTAAGAAGTATTGAATGAGGAAAAATAAATCTCTTGTGTGTAGACAACTGAAAAACTTTCCCTATCACATAGTACTGCTCAACAATTTTTAATACAAGATTGGGGGGGGGGAGTTGGCTGCAGTATGGGTTTCACATCTTCTGACTTCTAAACAGAAACAGATAAGGTTGAATTTATGTTCATCAAACCTCCAGATAGTTCATATAAATGGTTCTGGTGCACCAGAATTAAAATGCTGCAGCATTGAGTGAAGTTCACCCTGACCTCAAAAGCAATTTTAGCATCTTTGCAATAAAGTTGATGGACATCACCTTTTTCAAAATTCAATCATTGACCTGCTCTTCCCAATGGCATGATGATGGTTAACCCTTTAACTCTAGGATCTGCATCTTGGCATCTGGGTCTTGGTAATCCCAACTAGGATCTGATCCTAGTTGGGATTACCAAAATGGTGGGAGAAAGTTGTAGCTGAGGGTGATTACAATGAGTAATAAGTTTCAGTACAACATTACTTTGTGGTTTTTCAGTTTTTATTGTGTTTTCTTTTTATTGTCATAAACACTACTCATTGAATAGCCTCCATACACCGGCTTACCTAGCACTTCTGGTAGGAATGACTTTTTCCTTCTCTAGGAATATGAGAACCCATCACTCGTCCAGAAGCTTCTCCATGACCGAGCACAACGAAGACATGCTCCATCAGGAATGATCAGACGCCCTCCAAAAGCTCCTCCCAAGCCTAACAAGAAAGTTGTTGAAGCTCTGAATAACTTGTTGAAGAACTCATTTCAGGTTAGAAAGTGTCTTCTGTATCTGTCAGTAATTGCATCAATAAGTTACATCATCATAAGATTTGTTTATGTTTGGAATTCTAGGCATTGCCACGCACAGGAAAAAAGTGGTTAGTTGTGCTGGAGACAACACCAGAGATGGTTTCAACAAAGTGTCATGTGAGACCCATTGTCACTGTTATTGAGGCAGCTGCTGTCATTGCATTGAGTCTTTTGAAGGCAGAGGCAACTGGTGATGTGAAAATTCTCATCCGTGAAGACAAGGCTGGTGGCTCAGCAAATGTCACTGCATTTGATGCTGAGCCCACTTCTACCATGAAGGCTTTCCTTGCCAAGCTTACTGATGTAAGAAAAATGGCAGTTTCAATGGGAATACTCTACCCTGAAATGGTCAAATTAATTGCTGAGTTATTATTACAGCGTTGCAAAGGTGGATTGGTGGGGTTCACACAAAGTATCCAGTGGTCTATCCACAACAACTTCCCAGCTGATGCCATCATTTTCATCACGAGGAGGTCAAATGAATTTGTTCGAGTCAGTGAAGTTGAGCCCCTGCGGTCCTGCCTCTCTCAGTTCAAGTCCCATTTCAAATCTGAGTTGAAGTGAGCCTGATTACATCCTTTTCTCGATTCAAGGCCTTTATATTTAAATACTTGCTGATCTATAATGATGGTACATTTCTCACAGGGTTGTAACGTGTGGCTTTTCCATTTCAAAGACCTCAGTGGCAGCTGAAAGTCCAGGAGTTCTGACACTCTCGGGGTTCAATGAAACCATACCTCCAATCATCCATGCTTTTGTCTCTGGTGCTTTCTCATGATGTTGTTTCTAATCATGAGTCCCATTCAACATTGACTTTCAGGATTTTCCCTTTCCCAAACCTTTGCTCTGTGAGAGCAGTCTGTCATTCAAGAGTTATCCCATGCTCTCTGCTGAGAAACATTTCAAGAATTGAACAGTAATGACAATTTTGCTAAGAGCATTTCAGAAGACTGCCCTTCATGTGACACTTCATAGCCTCGCTTTTCATTCCCCATGTGAATCTATTTATCTGGTTTGTTTTGTTCATTTTGAGAGGCACTAATCATTCCGTTATAGGAATCCTAATAAAATACCAAAATTGCAGTGCTATCAGTACATATATGTATATTGCAAAGGTCCATATTCCATGTAGTTTTGGAGGAAATTTATTTGTAAATTTGTGTAAAATATTTTGAAAGCCTATGAGATTATTGTAATGGTGCAATGCTAGATGTTTTCAATTACTAACATTGAACCACGCTACAGATTATTGGTAAAGAACTGGGTGTTGAAAGGAGAGTCCTATTGTTCTCAACTGTTTCTCTTTGATCTTCTCATTCCTCATCATGGAAGCACCCACTGTTCAATATTTCACCTGAGAAATGGAATCGAGGTTCATGGTTCTTTCTTGTTATGCACTGTTTCAGGTGGTATTGTGGGAAAAGGTCATGGTACATATTTTTTTGCAATAACCCTTTGATTGCATATCTTGCCAATTAGGAGTCTTCTTTTAATGGGCATTCTTTTCAAAATGAGAAAGGGTCCAATGAATCAACTTCTGCCTAAGAAGTATAAAATAGGGAAGTGTTCATGCAGACACCAGGACCAGAAGTTCTTCAGGATGACAGTGCTTGCTCCATCCTACCTTCAAGCAAAGAGCCTGATTGATTGTAGAGCATATGAGCTGGTCAAAGAAAGACTGAGTTTGCCACCAAAGATGGGATAGCCTATAAGAACTGTTATGCTGAGGACAAGGTTTACTGTGATAACTACAAATTGTGGTTTAATAAATTGTGAGGAATGTCTCAATTTGTTACCTGTTCATCTCAAGACAGTACTGAATAAACAATGCTGTACTGCTCTAGGTATGAGTAATTCCTTTTGATCAAGCTTCAAGCATTTGTTTTGACAACTTCCATGCTCAAGGCAAGGGAATAGAATCTTAGAGCTTGTTGAGAAATTCCTGTCCAAGTTGACCCATCCCTGCAGGGTTCTGTCAAAAATTCTCAAATTATTTATTTGATTCATGTACAGGATATGAACTGGTCATTTAAAGAATTATAAAAGCAAATTCCATTTTTAATCAATGTAAAATATTAACCCTAGAGCTGTCAACATCGATTTTATCAATGGTTGGCAATTCCAGGGTTAAATTCCTGTCTGAAAAATGGCTTTTGTCCAATATTTCGATATCACTCTACCTGGGTTAATGCCCCTCAACTACCCTGACATTTGCTTCACTGTTATGACCCCTATGCATATTCACTCCACTTCATATTACCTCTCGTGAAAAACATGACATGCCATGTGCCAATAGCTCTAATCTGAACCATTGCTCCCACCTTCCTTGTGCATGATGACCCACATCTATGATGCACTGGGAATGTTCATCAATGCTTACCCACACACACACAAGAAACACAAACCTTTGTCATAGCGAGTAGACCTTGGTCTATCCTTTCTACAACTGAATCAGTCTACACAATCCTTGATGTGTGCAAGTCATTGAAGTGATTGCTACCTCTATTAAAAGTAAAAATTGATGATAAATGTGACCAACAGGCATTACAAAGTTATAGCAGGATTCACATGATACAAGTCACCAGGTACAAGAGTCTGCACTGTTTCATTTATGCCCCCCACACCACTCCTACAGGTGTTGAAAATTCTATGAAAAACAGTTGTGAATGCTCTGATACCAAAACCTGCATTAAGTCCTCTGCCCATAATTCCATCCAGCCTTTCTTTAAGTGTACCTAACCCCAAGCAGCCCCCCCCCCCCCCCCTGTACATTTAACTCACTTCATATTTCACTCTTTCTGATCATTTCACTCTTGGCCAGAGCCACATGGTTCAGGATGAGGTCAGGTCTGAAGGGTTCTGCTTCCTGTATTCACCTTAATATCATGAATTTCATATCCATTCCTTTCCATTAAGATTTAGGAATTATGCACCAAGAACTGAAATTTTCAGCAGCCAGTAAATTGCATCAATGGCAGACTTTGAGCATTTCAGCTCAGAAGGAGCAGGACCTAATGAATTCAAAATAGTTTCTATTAAAAATAAAATAACACTTCTCTTTCCTTCCCAAACATATATTTGTTGCATATTGCCATGAAAGTCATAGAAGAAATACATACAGATAGAACAACTCAAAAACATGCAAGGAATATCACACAATAAGCCACTTAAGCAAGAAAGTTAGAAATATGTCATTCATAAACTTCCTGGAAACTATTTTAAAAGATTGTAATGCAGTATTTTCCACATTGACTTTGCCCATTATTTAAGGAATAATAAGCATTGGACAAGAGTTTGCAACACAATAGGATCTATGCTAATTATGCAAGTTGGCTTGGCACAGTATGTGTGAATACTCCTCATTCTCTCAAAAACTTTACAATAGGAAGGAATTAAAGCATCAATAAGTGTGCACAGTAGCTGAACAATTTGAAAAATCCAGTGAATGGAACACTAGACAATGGTTCAATGAAAATGGTTCAGTTCATTCAATGAAGTAATCTAGCCATGGAGTGGTTGGTCTTGTAGATTCATCATGATGATATATGGGAACTTGGGGGATGGGATAGGAGCCCATTCCAAAAAGAAACAGTGCTTTCCCAAGCTTCTTAAGTGGATATATTCAGATTCCATGACATGATCAAACTCCATAATACTGGGAGCTGTCTGTCTCCTTTGACTTAATATACATGAAGACTCTTTTACCGGAGTCTTGACAGGATGAGAGGAAGACAGAAGAGTCCATTCCACCTGCAGATTCTCCTCTAGTCATTTTTAAATTGGAATGGTGCATTTCAATCATATGAGCACACTAGTGCTACTTGAGACCAATCAGTGACAATTTGTTTCCTAGGGTAGGGTAGGCCTATCCAAGGCTCCAAGTTGCATCACTCTAATATAACAGAGAAAAAGGAAGCAAAACAAAACACTGGTGAAACCAGTTTCAGTAGATGACACCATGACGCCAAGCTATCCTTCCTTGAACCAGCTGTCTAATGCACCTTTACTTCCTTGAGGCATAAGGTTCACTTCCTGGAAAGAAACTTTCAGCTGCCAGGCACAAAACTGAGGGTGGTGATGAATCACAAGCTGAACTCCAACAAGATTGGAATCAAGTCACTGCATGACAATTTATCATGGTCTTACTCTGAGTACATCACCCTTTCTGTGGAATACTCTCCAATCAGACTATGTTTGGATATCACAATAGAGGCTTGCAATCCTCATGGTATGGATCAAGTACTCTGAAGTCTCTCCATGTTGGAGGCATGTTGTGGTGTAAGTGTCGCTGACACTTCTTGCACACATCTGAGAAGAGCTTCACATAGCTATGGAACCAGGTCTGCAAGAAAAAAAAAAAACCATAATGAATAAACATGAAAAAGGTACAAACATTTCTGAAACTACACTCTTTCATGGGTCTACTACAATGTTTCAAGTTCCAAGATGCCATTTTTTATTTTTAGAAGGCATAGCCAGGTTTATGTAAAAAATGTATGGCAAAAAAAGTAAAATAAACCCTTTAGGGTCCATGTTTGAGTTATCTCATCTTGGCCTCATGATGAGGGATGGAAAAAACTTGGATGACGGCACTGACTTATCCAAAATACTCAGACTCTAAAGGGTTAATATTTCACATTAAATTTGGTCATAACATGTTCTTTCCATTCCTTCTTAAAGAACTCACCATAAATGACTTCACAGCAAGCTCAGGCATCATAGGAGAGAAATAATGAAGCATGGCAGCATTGGCATTGTCTGTGACTTTGCGAAAAACCAAGTGACATGATGGTGTCCATGGATCAAGAAGACCATCCTCATCAACCGTTGGCTCCTCGAGTCCTCTGACCACAACCCATTCGATCATCAACCCCTTGAAGATCACGATTGCCTTCAAAACTCGGCTCAAGGTGATCTAGTTTTTCAAAACATGAATATTAAATCATGAGATGAGCAACTTCTATATTAAAATATCATAACATAGCAAGGAGAGGGAATAATTTACCTGCATTACAAGATTAGACCCATAGGGTCTTGATTTGCTCAGCTGCATATCAGCAAACTGCCGGTCAATGCTCGCAATCACTGCATCCACTGTCCTTTGTATATTAACGAAATTTTGTTGATACCATAATTTTTCATTTCAATGTCATAGCTGACAGATTTTTTCTCATAATGAGCATGTAGTATCAAGAAAACAGTAATTTCTAACTTGCATTGTGCATTTTGGTGAGCTTGAAAAATTATGAAACAGGATGATTTGAAGCAAGAATGCATGCTACATTAAAGATCATAATCAAGAGTTGCACTCTCTCAATCAAACCCCAGGATCCATACTATATTATAAACATCCTCTTACTGTGCTGAGACATTGTGGCTTGTTGAATAGGTTCTCCTCTTCTTTGCAGTGAGAGTTGCCCCAACATTTGACCTTTTCAAGGAATTCTGTGTGAGCAGAGTGCTGCAGAGGCCAGCATAATCATGGAGCTACAATACGAAAAGGAACATTTATAATGTCCCGCACTGCATAAACATAATTACCAATTGCATTAACATTATATTGTCAGCAAACCTATGCTTCTATTTTTTAAAACAGATGTTTTCTTATTGCTTTCTTGCATTCTAACAATAGGTGATATTTCTACAACTTATAGTACAATTTTTAAAGAAGTCAATGTGAGAGCAAGACCAGGAAGTGCCCCCCAAAAGTAAATAGAAAATGTGATTCCAGAAAAAGATGAGCTAGTATTGACCCCTACCCATTTACTTTCTTCAATAAAAAAGCTGTCTATAGTACCTGATTGTTTTCAAATCTCCTACTCACAATTCCAAAAAACCTTCCATAGTAATACACGAGGCAAGTCCTTGCTAGTCTACTTGCTTCATGTACACCCTCACTTGCTCCTTGTAAGCAAGGACTTGCTAGCAAAAACTTGTCTCGTGTATTGGGGCTTTAAGAATTGGCTTCCCTGACTTTCCCAGGTTTTTCATAACTCTGAATATGCATTTTCCTTCATTATTTCTACCTTTCCCACCCATACAGAAGGAACATGGCATGTGTCTGTGTCAAATATATTTATATTTTTCCCATGTATTGATATCTAAAACTACATATATGAGTGCATATATAAAGTCTATGATCCATATGAGGCTTATTCATTTATTGACCCTGTCACTACCAACCCAGATGGTCATATGTTTAACTCTGTTTCATCCCTTCCTTCCCAAAGAACCTCTTCAAAATACTTTGCCTAATTACTATCATATGTCTTCATGAAAATTCATGAAGAATCAGGATCCATTCAACCCAGAATGGTAATTACAGGGTTAAACATATCTGGGCAAAACACATTTTCTGTACAAAATAATCATCAAGTTTGAGATATGGATTTTTGCCTTAAAGGAAGAAGGAAAGGATGCAAAAAATATATTGGATGATATTAAGTTACCATGAATCTGTGTTTAACCATAACACAATGACTGGAAAAGAGGACATGGCTTGATAACAAATAAAACTTGCTAATATGGTATTATACCAGTACCAGTACCATCATAAAACACTAACAGTGGCAGCCTAAAAGGCTCACATGGAGACTGACCTTGTCAGTCCAACCATAGGATTGTACAAGTTGATTGAACAGCAGAGTTTTCTCATGGGCTGGGTCTTGTCCAAGATATCCTGAGCTTCCAAGATGTAAGTACCCTGATGCTGGTGGACTCAGATTATTAGCTGCTACCTCCAAGTCCCTGCACACAGAAGATGATTTCATGTATGAGCTAATTATTGCATATCCCTCACAACAGAATCACTCACTCTGAAGAGGAAATATGTGAAACTTCTCACTTCATGAAAGAATTATGAAGATATCCTGTATGCCTATCATTGCCATTACCTTTACTTTGAGACTTGTAACTAAGAGACTCTTCAGGCCTCAAGAGACAACTAATAAACCTTCCACTCCAGAGACCAACCACAAAACAATGTAACCATAAATAACCATAGCATAGGCCAAAAACTGCATACACAAGCCTGACACTGATGTCATCCTTTCCTGATGATGAACTCACCTGAGTCGTACTTCAACCTTTTGCAGTATTTGCTGCAGGTCTTGCAAAAAGTTCTTCTCTTGGGTTTCATCTCCATGCACTCTGCTAAGGCCAGATCCAAGATGTGTAAATACATCTGAGACAGTTGACCTGAGATTCCGTAAAGCTTTAAGCGTCACTTGAAGAGGAGACTGTTCAAATGATATATCTCCCATCTGTCAACATACAATGGCCAGAATAATCGCATGACCTATTTCACCTATTGCAAGAGTATGCCAACTTAGGTCTAACTTAACCTAAAAGTTATTTCAATCTATGGGAAGACTGACAACTATGAGTTACATGTATGGTAAAGCCCTAGGTCAATTGCTATAAAATTTAAAATGTCCATTATTCTTAATTAAATGGGAATATAAGTTGGAAAATACCTAAGTCAGAAATTCATCAAAATAAATTCAAAGAATTACTAAAAAGTGAGTGATACTTTCCATCCTAAATATGACATATACAGGGTATGTCAAAGGTCCTGCACACCTTTTGACTGTTAATAACGTCTCAATGCTAGATCTGATCAAGATGCAGTTTTCACCACACAAAAGACTAGGCAATTCTGTATTTAAGAAAGGATATTTGCATTATTTTGCCAATGGCATCCTAGCAGAAATGAAATTCCTATTTTGGCAATTATACAAAGGTATTGGCACATGAAAATACTCATGCAGCTCTATTATATGGAACATGGATTACGAATATGGACACTGTGAAATTGCAACCCATGAAGTAACACTAATGGTGAGATAAATTCGCCAGAGTGCACCTCAAACCATGACGTTCTAGCTTTAGCGTCTGTGACCATGCCTATGGGGCGAATTAAATACAAGTCCTAAATTTTACTGTCATTAGGTCTAGGCTTTACTGCTTCTGAAGTCCATAACTTCATAAAAGTGCAAATCCATCCTGCCGCCTCAGCAAAAACTCTGACATACACTCAATGAGTTTATGCTGTTGAGACAACTAACGTTAGCTTTAGTCAAGGCCTAGGCCTATGTCACGAGTAGGCCTAATTCCCAGTGGACCCAAGTCTACTTTTTTCGTTTCCTATTCCATCATTTCTCTCTCTTAGGCTCCGAACTCATCAGCGATCATTTTTGGGATAGCGCGACACTCTGTTGCATGAAGCAGCCATGTTGGAACGAAGACGGTTATTGTACGATGAGGCCGTCCAGGCTCACATTGGAGAACCAAGCCACCTCAGAATCCTTGCGATTTACGACAGCAATTTTGCTCCAACCACAAAATAACTTCTTTGGAATGCGAATGCATTCTTAAGGTGCATTCGCGATGCAAGTCGCCGACGTTGTGGTGAGCCGTGAGAGGATTCGCGATATCGTTCAGCTGGAGGCCGCAAACCAAGGTAGAAATGGCTTGAGGGGAGTTAACAGTGTCTTCCGATTGACTTTTAACCCCCCTTCTGCGGCAGTTTACAACGGTGCTCTAGAGACATTTAGCAAACGCAATCGTCATATATGGTGAGGGGGTACAGCGATGACAAACCCTAAGAGTGACACCTCATCCCGGACAAGAGAATTGCTTCACATCCAGACTTGATCGTCAGGTTGCCGACTCTTCCCATCGCCAGATCGGGAGATCCCATATTTGGGGGGCTGAATCGGTTATGAGGGGATTCCTGTTGACGGGAGGGGGCGGAGGGCAGTTACAATTGCTACGTTTTTCCCTCCTGGCTGCTCCTATTTCTGCCTCCTCCGTTATATTGGCCGTCGCCCAATACCTTCGTATGGACTTTGGCGAATACGAAAGTCTCAGGACTGGAGAACAGCCTGGGCACAGTGTTGAGAAGGATGAAACCGGGAGAGTTGACTAGCCTGCTTAATTTTGGACCCCCCCCCCCCCCCCCCCCCCCCCCCCCCCCCCCCCCCCCCCCCCCC